>JAINUW010000537.1:0-12103 GCA_020205615.1 Panax quinquefolius
CCCTTCATTTATTCATAATGTATATATTTATAAAGTAGATATTGTCCAATGATTGCAAATTTAAAATATTGTTTCATCTTCTTTTCAAATCTGCCATGTTGGCATTTACATGCCATGTGTGCCTGAGTTAATGCTGCATAAGCTTTGAGTGTGATAGTGACTCACCTTACAATTTATATACTCTTTTATATCTTATTTAGGGGGAGGTAAAGACTAGTAGCACTTCATCATAGATTAAATACAGATATACACTTTGGTTTCAGGTTACTAAGTGCCATCTGGTAACAGATCCTTGCACCAAAGAATCTCGTGGCTTTGCTTTTGTTACTATGGAAACAAATGAGGATGCAGAACGTTGCATTAAGTTTCTAAATTTTTCTATGCTGGAAGGCCAACTAATTACTCTGGAAAAGGTATTATTTTACTGTCATAATGTGTTAATGAATTTGCTCTAAATGTGCTGGATTGGGGCCTGAGTGTGTGATTAGATCAGTTGGTTACTACCTTTGTCCTCAAAAAGATGTCTAAGAATATAATGGGCGGACAAATTTAAGGTTGGGCAAATTAGAGGAGAGAGAATAAAAACTGTTCCAATAATATTTGGATCCACACAAATAGCGTAATTAACTTGAGAGTGGAATGTTCTTACGGGGATATGTGCACTTTGGGTTAAATTATTATGCATGTCATATTTCACATTTACTTTATGTACTTAAGACTTCTTTTTTAGGACAACATCTTGGTGTATTTCTGGACATGCTTTTGAGGATGGAGTATAAAGTTAGATGACCTTGTAATAAAGATGGTCCATGTAATCTGTAGAAAATAAGAACTTGATTTTGGGATAATGATTTCTTGATTCATTCTTCTCAATTACATTGGCTTATATACACAAGTATCCTAATTTACAGTGTACATTAGTACCACGTAGCAACTCTATTGTCTTTTTCTGCTTATAAGCAATACGATGTACATTAGTACCACGTAGCAACTCTATTGTCTTTGTGTATTGATTTTGGCACTAAGTGCCTCTAGTGACCTATTTGCTTCATTTTCCTGACTTTGCTATTATTTTTAAATATGTGCAAGAAGACTGCTTCTACGACCTGCCTTACAATACTGGGTATCAAATTTTCGTGCTATGTTTACGGAAGATAAGGGACGAAATTATGAAGTGTATTCTCTCTCTATATATGTAGATATATACTTTGATTGAAGAACTGTGGTAGTTTTAGATGGTTAATTGTAAAGATAATGAATGATTATGTAGTGGATGATTTTATTAAGTTAATAATATTTTAGTTTTTTGTATTTTTGCTATTATTTGCTATGGGGATATTGAGCCAACCAGGTACACAAAAAGAATGTCAAATTTTGATTTGGCAACAATATAATTCATTACCATAGCATTGAACAAGTTTTAATATAGCAACAATTTTTTATACATTTAGCAACAAATTTTCGTTTCTAATGTCATTAAAAATATAATATTTGGCAACGAAAAATTAACCTAATAACAACGGAGAGGATATTGTTGCTAATACTAACATAAAAGGCAACATTTTTTATCATTGCAAAACATATCAACTTTCGTTGCACATATAAAGAAACGACAACATATAATGTCGTTGCTAATTGATGACTTTTGTTGCTATTGAAATATAACCTGAAACAAACATTTTCGTTGCTAATTCAGCATAATGTCGTTGCCAAATAATATAATCAGCAAAGAAAATCGTTGCTAAAAAGTTTACATTCAACAACGAAAGCAAGCTTAGGCAACAATTTTCATAATTTACTACAACGAAAAATGTCGTTGCAAAATGGTGTCAATTGCAACGAAAATGCATGGTCGTTGCAAAAAGAGAGAGTTCATTTTGTTGCCAATTAGCAGGCTTTTGCAACGAAATGGGGTTTTTAGCAATGAAATTTTAATTATTCTGTAACAATACATTTTGTTGCTAAAGGATAGATGTCTCTGTACGAAAGCCAAATTTCATTGCAAAATATAGTACTTTTGGCAACGAAAAAAACGTTCGTTGCTAAACAATTAGTAACGCTCATTACGCAACGAAAGACGCAACGACAGAAAAATCGTTGTCAAAACCCTTTTGCAACAAAATTTGGCACCTTTAGCAACGAAAATTGGTTGTTGCTGAAGCCCCATTTTTTTGTAGTGTAGGAATTGGAATGATCAGTTCAACATAAACTATAAGTTGTAGTTGTTTGTAAGACAAGTTTCCTAACTTCATTCATATTCTAAATGAATGTTAGTTTCTTAAACTTCTCATATGTTGAACTTGAGAAGTTTTGTCTATGTGCAAATGTTTGATATTTGTACAAGGTGGTAGAATGTATGAGGCCTTATGCCATAATTTTAACACTTCGGTGTTTCTATGAGATGAACTGTTCTGTGATTGAACTGTTCAATATGCGAATGTTCTATTTATATATGAAACATTATTGTTAAGTCTGTGCTAATGGTTCTAGTCGGACAGGATGTGAATGGAAAAAGGTAGAAGAATGAAAGTATTTCAAAGTGAATGTGACTAATGTTTTAAAATGATAGGAATCAGAATTATTCCTATTATTCAAGCTACTTCATAACCTTTGTTCGGTTATTGAAGCCTTAAAAGAATGTTTAAATTCTTGAAGTTGTTTGTTCAACTGCTATGACTTGCTGAGCAATTAAATGCTCACACTTGCTTTAAATAAAAACATTTTCAGCAAATGATGTTAGAAAGAACTTAAGGATCCCGTAAAGATCAAGCTGACCGATATCCAGAAGAAGTGCCATTCAGTATATGAATGTGCATGAAGATCAAGCAAAGACTTGTAATGTAGAATAGTTTAATTGAACTATAGATTAGATTAATGAACTATTATGTATCCTTGGTGGAAGATAAAAGTCACTCTTGTAAGATGTAAAGAATAATGTAATTTTCATTATTTGTAATGAACGAGGTTATAAGGTATTAGAACCTGAGATTTGAGAAGGTATGTTGTTACATTTAGCTATATAATGATGTATGTTTGGAAGAAGATGGGATCGTGACGTACGAAATTCGGGTGTGAAAATAAACCAGATTTCGGGGCATTACAGGTTGAAATGTCAAGAATAATCTAGAAGGGGGGTTGAATAGATTGTTACCAGTTAAAATTTATATTTAGACCTCTTTTTGAATTTAGTTATTAATTAGCAATTTTATACAAAATAATAAAAATTCAATCACAATGCACAGAGATTTATCTGGTTCACAACATATATCCCTTGGTATATTGCTACGTCCAGTCTCAAGTCCCTACTTGGAACTTGAGATCCTATTACTATCAGTAATAAATACTCTTTCAAGAGGCGGAGAAGCTTTTACAAAGTTTTATAGTCAAACTTTCAACTGTTCCCAACTAATCTATCTTGGACAACAAGCTCCCCGCTCCCTCCTCAAGCTTAGTTGTACTTCTTTTGACTTCAGTTCTATTCTATGATATGGTCTTGAAACCACAGCCTCTTCCTCACCTCACAAGTACACTAGAGACCAAACTTTCCGTTGACCTCTCTAAGACTCTGGTCTTGGTCGAAGAATTACTCGTCTTTCTCACAGGTACATAAAATAAACTAACTCTACACCTTTTTCTGTTTACAAATAAACTTACAACAAATTGCTTCTTGAATAAGCCGAGACAAGTTAAGTACAAGGTAATGCTTCTTAAATAAGCAGACAGAAGGGTAAGAGCAAATATTCCAGTATAAAAGTTCAAGAACTTTTATGTTTAATAATATACTTCTTTAAAGCAAATAGAACTTTTGTTTATATCCACTTATGCTTCTGATTTAAGCCAATATATGATATTAAAGCACTTTATAAAGATTTAACAGATCTATAAAATAAAGAGTGTTTTTCTATGGGTAATATAGAATTGTTTCTTAATTAATCTTTACCCAAATATTTAATACTTGTTATGAAATAATAAATCAAATCAAACAATAAGTATAATGTCAGTTAAGCACAATTTGATATAAAAAATATTATTTATTTAACTCAAATAATATATAAATTTTTTTTATCTATTATGTGAACTTTTATAGATAATGTCACTTAGTACTATAAGGAATCGTACGGTTCGAATTCCTCTTGGTAGAGGTGTATCTCCGTAGCCTTGCGGCGTCTAAGTGTGACAAAATTTATAATTTTCACAATTGATATTTATATAAATATTTTCAATAGATCACTACGATTCTCAAATCCGGTTCGGATGACTACACTTTTTGGAGCAGTATCTCAGTGTTGTTTTGAGCTATCAAGTGTCGTATCTATTTAACAATATTTATATAAATAATATCAATAAGAGGTTACTGAAGACTATAAGGAATCGTACGGTTGGATTCCTCTCCGTAGAGGTTTATCTCCGTATCCTTGCGGCGCCCAAGTATCCTTTTATTTGATAAATAGATGAAATATGGATATATAAAATTGTGTAGAACAATAATTATTTGTATATCTATAGATATAACACAAGTAAGAAATACATCAACAGAAATTAAACTTATCTCAATACTTGGACCAACTTTTCTCTTCAAAAATAATCAGAACTTTTGTATGAAGAGATATAAAACATAGAGAGAATGTAGGCAAGGAGAGTATGATTTCTTTTCACTAAATTGGTAAAAACCAAATGAATGAAATACTCCCTATTTATAGGATTTTTGAAGTTGGGGCAAAATTGTCATTTAGAAAAATAATCTTTGGAATGTATGGTTTAGATCAAATATTTTTGAATGGATGGTCTAGATCAAAGCAATTCTTTACGCGGTAGTAGATAAGAAACCGCCCGGGCAGTTTTTCATCTACATAGTAATTAATGCTTGCCATTCTATCACATGCCAGCACAACTTGCGTACAAAAGAATTTTGCCTGCACACAAACTTCCATAAAGTCCAAATTTGAATGACACGGTTTGATTGACACTTAGCACACACACACGGTTTTAGCACATATGCACATTAATAACTATATATATTATATACATACAAAGATTTATATGATATATATATATATATTTATGTGTATTATATATATAGTAGTTTATATATATATCCGATAATATATATATATATATATATATATATATATATATATATATATAATGTTTTAGTATATAAACAATTTTGCCCACTTTTTTAATTTTTTTAGAAAAGCGAAATACGATATCATACATTATAAATAATATATGAATTAATTTATTTAACACTTGACATATAATTAATCAAGGTCAATAAAAATTAATTCAAGTAAAAATAGAAAATAATAAAATAAATAAATAATTAAATATTTATTTAAATCATAATTGTTATCATCAAAATATATAAAAAATTATACCTATCAATCTCCCCCTTTTTGATGATGACAATTATATAAAAATATTTTTAAGAAAACTCCCCCTTAAGCTGTGAACCCCTTATAATAGTCATAAAGTTAGTTCATATATTATCCATTCACGGCAGTTCATATATAGCAATTATATGGCATTGATGGCAGTCAGCTCATATATAATCTATTCATGGCAGTTCATATATAGCAGTTATATGGCATTCATGGTAGTTCATATATAGCAGTTATATGGCATTCATAGCAGTTCATATATAGCAGTTATATAATCATATTTTTCTCCTCCCCCTTTGTCATCATAAAAAATGACGGGGTAGAGAAAATAACCTGCAGTAAAGACTATTAGAAATCCTGCAAAGAGAGTTAGGTAAAATATATAAGCTTAGTATTAGTAAGTAGTAATAGTAGTAGTAGTAGTAATAGAGGGGACAAGGATTAAGGATTACAATAGCCGGATAGTTAGTTGAGGAGAGGGATTAAGGATTACAGTAACCGAATTGTTAGTTGAGTCAGTATATGAAGTTAGATTTCCTCAAGATTGAGAGGAGAAAAATGTGACCTATCATGAATATTTCCCGCAGGATCAGCTGGTGAGGGAACATGAACATGATCAGATAGCGGTGGAACTGTGAAGTCAAAAGTGGTACTGACGTTGAAGGGATCCATGAACAGGTTGTTGTGCTCCAGGAGTAAGCAAACTACAGATTGAATTGCATGCAAAAATAATTGAACATCTTCCAGTTTAGCCAATATGAGAGACTGATTGTGCAACAAGAGTTGATTCATGCTATTGAGAGAATTGATTTTGGTAGCTAGAATGATGTTTTCTGGAAAAGTTTCATGTTCAAAGGGTTTAAAGATGATGAGAGGCTGTGGTGGCAAGTTTTGATGAGCTACTATATTGCTGGTAGGAGCTACTATATTGCTGGTAGGAACTATTTGAGACTGAAGAGTGGACAAAGGAAGATTTAAATGGTGGAAGATATGTGTAAGAAGGAGACCGAATCCATGGCAATTATTGTGAAAACAGTATTCGAAAGAAGACAGTAAGAAATAAGCAAAATTATAGGGCAGACATTCATTTAGCAGTCCTTTGATGAGTTCTAGATCAAACGGTAACATTTTTCTGTCATCTCTAACAGGCAAAATATTTTTTCTTAAGATTTTTCCCAGAAATTGACACTCAGCAGTTAAAAACTCTAGACCGATTTTGCATAGGAAGTCAAATAACAGGGCTGGTACTAGTTCATCAGTAACCACAGATAAATTGAACTTAAATAGCATGCATTCTTCGATAGATATGTCGAAAGGATGAAGATAGGAATTAATGCAAGGTAAGTCAAGAGTAGATGGATTCAACTGAAGAGCATGAACAAGAAACAATTCATCGATAATGTAAGTCTGGCCTTGTAGACATGTAGTAATAGTTTTTAACAAGCCAGAAGAGTCATGTAAAAATTCCATGTGAGAATAGAATTCAGCCACAAGACTAGGAAAAATAGACTTATCATTGAAAGAGATCAAGTAATCCCATCCAACATTTTTGAAAATATCAAAAAGTTTTGGAAAACAGTGAAATGTGATTACATTTCTTGGACACAGGTTGTGTCTCATAGACCAATATTTTGACTGGGCAGATGGGGTGGTAAGAGTAGGAACAACATTTGAAAAATGTAGTTCAGAGTTAAGAGACAAAGCTTTCCTTTTTGAAGAAAATAAGTTAGTCATGATAAGTAGAGATGCAGGAAAGATAGGTGAAAATGGTAAGTGGAAGAGTGAGAATATATAAACACGGAATATTTTGAAAGGTTTGTATATATATAAGTAGAAAGTAGAATATGAAATTTGGCAGGTAATATACACTTAGGTAACCAGAGAAAAGAAGCATTTAATAAACTGATGTGGGAGAAGTTTTAAACAGTAGCAATATTTAAGTGAAATAGTACGATAAACACTGTTTAAAAAAATGATCAGTAAAAAATTTCCACATGTCATTTGAATAACACAGAGAGTAAAACTGTCAGTTAAATATAAGAATGATTACTGAAGCAAAAAGATTGTGAACATGGCAAGAAATTATAATTTCAGTCATCAATTTTTTAAGGAAGAAGGTAAAATGCAAGATTTCAATATTTATAGCAAATCTTAGATAGAGATATAGCAGTAAATGCAATGAACAACCCGATGAATATCAGTATTCACACATTATATAAGATGCTGAAAGTAATCCAGTGGACATCAGTATCCACACAATATACATGATAGATAAAAATAAATCTAGTGGACATCAGTATCCACACAAATAAGAATATAGAGAGATAGAAAGGGTATACTTGAGGTGGTATTTATCATATACCAGTTTTAATATGCTCAACATTTCGTCGTTCTTATTTCTAAGTGAAAGCATCATAGCGCTTAACCAAAATGCAGGTATATATATATATATATTTGTATATATATATAATGATAAAATATTAGTAAAAATATATGTTTGTGTCTCATATAGGTCAGAAAACAAAGAAGATTTTGAAGAGTAAACAAAGAAGATTTTAACACTGAGAACTTCCTTTTTTTAAAAAAAACTTTGAATACATGATGTCAGATCTAAAAACATATAATGGAAACCCTAACTCTTAAAAATATCATAAAGATGATATTTCAGAGGTTTAAAAGAAGCTGAATCAAAGAGGAACACATGCAAGAATAGAGACGATTAGACTGTCACCCGAAATACTTAAAGCAGAGATGATTTTATCAAAAATACATAAGATTCAATTATTTTCAGATCTTAGAAAATCATTTGAAAGATTCAAAAGAAATAAAAAAATTGTAAACAAAAAAATAAGAGTTGAGTTTCAACTCTGAGAATCAATTGTTTGTGGTAAAAAAAAACTTTGAATGATGACACATATATCATTTTTTAAAAGTATTTGGCAAAATCCTAAATACGGGATGAAAATGTGAGGTTCAACTAAGAAATCCTAAAAAAATTGATCAAAACTCCAGAAAAAATTTAAGAAACAAATGATATCAAACACTTGCCCGAAACCCTAAAAATTGAAATAATTTTCGGAGGTTTAATAAAACAAAAAGTATATGTATGTATATAAATTTTGACAAGGAAGAAATCAGAGATTTGTCGATCAACAAACATCTTTTGATTAAAAAAAAGCGATTTATGAAAGGACTGTAAACAAAATCAAGAAAGATTTCGAGAGAAATCGTAACAGATTTTAGCAAAAACTTTATGATTAAGAAGAAGAAGATAAAGAGTAGTCGGGTCAGAATGACGCCGGAGATGGCGATTAAAGTTGTCGGAGATTACGATCTGATAGACGAGAGAGAGAAAATGAATAAAAAATAAAAATTATATATATAGTTTGATTTACCTGATGATCCAACGGTGGAGAAGATAGAGCAGATCTTGACTAATGGCCAGAAATTGATCTGAGTTGTGTTTCTTTTAAAGAACTAATCCAATAACTGAGATTAGTGCTTAGATTTGATCGAACGGCTTGAGATCGTGATCCGTGTCCACTTGATGTTGTGATTTTATTAGTTGGATTAGTAGGACGCGGCTTGAATAAGTTTGACCATTGGATGTGCATAAATATTATTGGTGCAAATTTGAAGAAAAATATATATGTATATACATACCTTATTTTAACAATAAAAAGTGTTTTTAGCTAAATTAAAAAATTAAATATATATATATTAATAATAATTATATATATAAAATATTAAAATATATATATATAGTCTATCAATGAAATAGAAAATAAAATAAATTAAAGTTAAAATAATTAAGAACAGTTATCTAGCATTCCTAGCTCAATTCTTAATTTGAAAAATCTTTCTCAACTAAGAGGTTTAGTAAATATATCAGTTATATTTAATTCAGTGTCAATATGTTCTAATTTAATGTTTCCATTATTAACATGATCACTTAAAAAATGATGCCTACTGTCTATATGTTTTGACCTAACATGTAAGACTGTGTTTTTGCTGAGATTTATTGTATTGGTATTATCACATAAAATTGAAACACAGTCGAATTTTAAATTATAATCAGCAAGGGTATGTTTCATCCACAAGATTTGAGCCTGACGATCGATGCATCGCAACGTAATTCGCCCGATTGGTTGAAATAGAGATAGAGTTCTGCTTTTTAGAAAACCAAAAAACCAAACATCCTCCTAGGAATTGATATGTTCCACTAGTGCTTTTTCGATCGACATGATGACCTGCATAGTCAGAGTCTGAAAAACATACGAGATTAAATGGTTGACCCTTAGGATACCATAGACCTAATTTAGTGTTTCCTTTAAGATATCAAAAAATTCTTTTCATTGCGGTCAGTGAGATTCTTTTGGATCAGCTTGAAACCTGGCACATTTACAAACACTAAACATGATGTCAGGTCTACTAGCAGTTATATATAATAGACTTCCGATCATTCCTCTATATTTCTTAGAGTCAACAGATTTTCCATTTTCATCAATAATTAATTTATTCGTCGTTTATCATCAATATATATTTGAATCACCAAAATATCATCATTTTTATTTTTAGTAAACAATGTAGTATCAACAGTTCCTCATTTAAAGTCATTTTTCAACAAAAAATTACTCAACCTTTCATACCAAGCTCTTGGAGCCTGTTTTAAACCATATAGAGCTTTATGTAATTTATAAACATATTTAGGATGACTGGAATCTTCAAATCCAGGAGGTTGTTTAACATAAACTTCCTCTTCTATAACACCATTTAAAAATGTAGATTTCACATCCATTTAAAACAGTTTAAAATTCTTATGGCATGCAAATGCTAATAACATACGAATAGATTCAATTCTAGCAACAGGAGCATAAATTTCATCATAGTCAATTCCTCCCATTTGATTGTATCCTTGTGCAAATAATATTACTTTATTACGAATAACAATTCCATTTTCATCAAGTTTATTACGAAATACCCATCGAGTTCTGATGATTGAAACATCCTCAGGTTGTGGGACTAATTCCCATACTTTATATCCAGTCTTCATCTAGTAAAACATCTTTTATCAATTTAGGTTCAATTTGAGATAAGAAAGACAGATGACCAGCTAGATTATGTGCTTGTGATCTAGTGATAACTCATTCTTAAATATTACCAATAACATTTTCTATAGGATGATTTTTAATAACATGAGACTCTTTAGGTAAATCATTTAACTGAGGGTTTGGATTTTCAAGGGGATTCTCATTAATAGGTGGAGATGCATTATCGAGTTTTGGTTCTTCCATATTTTTGAGAATATCTTCAATGACAACATCATTATTAGTCAATTCTTTGTATTTTGGAGGAGGCTGAGTTTCATCAAAAGTCACATTCATAGATTCAACCACAATTAGACTTCTTTTGTTAAAAACTTTGTATGCTTTACTATTAAGAGAGTATCCAAGAAAAATTCCTTCATCTGATTTAGGATCAAATTTCAATAAGTGTCCTTTAGTGTTAAGAATAAAACATTTGCTCCCAAAAACACGAAAATAGTTTATTTTTGGAATTCTTTTGAGCAAAACAGGTCTTAATAAAACTCTATTTAATATATAACACGATGTTGCCACCGCTTCAGCCCAGAAATACTTTGGAAGACGATATTCATTTAACATTGTATTAGACATTTCTTGCAAAGAACAATTTTTCCTTTCAATAATACCATCTGACTGAGGTGTACAAGGAGCAGAGACGTTATGACTTATGACATTCTCATCACAGAACATAGTGAAATTAGAATTGTCAAATTCATTTCCGTAATCAGATCGAATATAAACAATAGAACTTCCTTGTTGATTTTGAATCTTTTTACACAGAGTAGAAAAAGAGTTAATAGCCTCATTTTTAAATGTTAGAAAATTAACCCATGTAAATCGTGAATAGTTGTCAACCAAAACTAGAATATATATACAGCACAACCCATGTTGTGTTTAGGGATTAGTCCAACAAGGTCCATGTGTAATAATTCTAAGGGTCGAGAAGTAGACACAGTAAACTTAGGTTTATATGATGAATGAATTTGTTTTCCTAATTCACAAGCTTCACAGATATGGTCTTTGAAAAATTTTAATTTAGGAAGACCACAAACATTTTCTTTAGAGGAAATGTTATTTATGAGTTTCATATTTATATGTCTTAGTCTGTGATGCCATAGCCAAAGATCTTCATTTGCAGATACAAGACATATGTTATCTAAATGAGAGTAAGAATCTAAGTCACATGTATATACAGTTTGATATCTAGGACAAACTAAAATCAATTTACCAGTTTGATCAAAAATAGAGCAATTATGTGTACTAAAGGATATTTTAAAACCACTATCACATAGTTGACTAATAGATAGAAGATTATACCTGAGTCCATTAACTCATTGAACGTTGGAAATCGTTATGTGTTCATTACCAACACATCGAACTCCAATTATTTTACCTTTATTGTTATCACCGAAAGTTACCTCACCAAAGTCTGTAGCTTGCAGATTTTTTAATTTGGATTTGTCTCCAGTCATATGTCTTGAGCATCCACTATCAAGATACCATTTGCTTTTATTTAAATCAGCTGCAAAACATACCTACAATATATGTACTAGTTTTATAGGTTGGTACCCTTTAAATTGAAGGGTCCTTAGGGTGAGTTTCCATTTTGTATAAGGAGTATTTGAAGTTTCCTTTACA
>JAINUW010000537.1:12283-231659 GCA_020205615.1 Panax quinquefolius
AAAGCAAGAGTTTCCCCCTCAACTATGTTTCAATTCTTTTTTCAAAATTGATCTAATTAGAGAAGTTCTCATTCGATGCTGAAAGTTGACTTCGAAAGAAAGGACTACCTTTCCCTTTATTATTATTAGTAAGAAAGCTTGAAACTAGGCATAGGATAATCAAGTTTAGCAGAAAGAAGCATTCTATGAGTAACTGGATTATGAGAAGTATGGTAATGCTGTTTGAGAAATTCTCTTCTTGTGATGGTTGGTGCAGTATATGTCCTCTTGGGAACCCAAATCATTTTTCCTTTATAATTTCCATTTCTAGCATTGCACATATAAAAGGAGTGACCATTTTTGTTACAGTATGAACATTTTATGAAGGGGCATATATGACTTTCATTTTCCTTAATTTTAACATGATATAGTCCTTTGTCTTTTAATTTACTTGTTTCACCGGTATATCCTAAACCTTCTTTATTAAAGCTACACTTTTGTTGATTTAACGTGACATCAAGATTTTCTTTTCCTTTTATAAATTTGTAAATTATATAATTTAAATCTTCACGTTCTTTGGTTAAGTTTTTAATTGTGCAATTATAGTTTTCTATTTCTGACTTTAAACTTGAATTTTCATTTTTGATTTCTTTAATTACAGCGTGATCTTGTACTTGATTATCTTTAATGATTACAACAACTGTTGAATTTTCAATTTCAAGATTTTCAATTGAGATGATAAGTGAAGAATTTTCTATTTCAAGACTTATTAATTTTCTTAAGTTGTGCTAATTCTTTTTTATTTTCTAAGTTTATTTCACTTAAACTTTCGTTAGTGATAATTAAATTAGCATTTTCAATTTCAAGACTTGTATTTATTTTTCTTAATATTTCTAATTCTTCTTTTAATAATTCATTATTTTCCTATAAATGACTATATGCTTCTTGTAATTCATATTGTTCTTTATTTATATTTTCTAGTGTGTATGAAGAAAATGAAGTGCTAGGCAATTGATGTTCAGAATTTACCTCAGATCTTGGTGATGAGTCATTATCTGCCATTAGACAAAGGTTTACAACTTCTTCATTTTGCTCAACAGTTTCTTCTTCATCACTTAGGTCCCATCCTTCTTCAGCTACAAAAACTTTGTTGTTGACTAGTTTTGGACAGTCCTTCTTGAAATGTCCAAGCTGCTTACATTCAAAACATGTGTTTGAATTTTCATTTGGATTTATACTTCTGAAGTTGTTGTTATTTGCTTTGAAATTTCCTCCTTGCGTCTTTGGTTTGAAAAATTGTTTACCTTTGAAGTTGTTGAAGTTGTTGTTCGTTTTCATAAAGCATTTGCCATATTTTCTTTCTTTGCTTTGAATTACTCTTCTGAGTTGTCTGGATAGTAGAGCAACTTCATTGTTGTCTAGACTAAGAAGTTCTTCATTTAATTCATCATCGTCACTTTCTTGATCCACCAGGAGAGCTTTGAAGGCGATTCCTTTCTTTTTGAGATCTGTGTCTGATCCAGTTTTTTCAACGAACATATCGACTTCGTGGGCACGAAGATTTCCGATGAGATTATCCATAGGATATGTAGTTATATCTTGCATTTCTTTTATTGTTGTAACCTTCATTTTCCAAATTAATGGAAGGGCTTTGAGAATTCTTCTGTTTTTCTCATTTGTAGTGTATGCTTTTCCCAATTGCTCTAGCTCATCAATGATTCTGGAAAATTGAGTTTCCATATCAATGATTTTTTCTCCTTCTTCAAGCTTGAAACTTTTATATTCTTGAATTAGAGCTTCTTTTCTGGTTTCTTTGATGTGATTGATACCTTCATAGGTTATAATCATTTTTTCCCAAATTTCTTTTGCATTTTTACAATTACTAACTCTTTTGTATTCTTTTTCAATCAAAGCACACTGGTTAATACTTGTTCTGCTCGGGATGCAACATTCACGATCTCTTCTTCTTCAGCGGTAAATTCATATATGTCTTTCTCGATAGTCTTTTCTCCTTTAATTTTGGTTGGAATTTGTACGCCTCATTCGATGACACACCAAATTTTGATTCCTTGGGATTTGGCATAGATTTTGAATTTGTTTTTTCCAAGTGGCAAAATTTGTACCATCAAATAGTGGAGGTCTGGACATAGATAGTCCTTCCCCGCAACCAGTAGCATTGTAGGCCATGGATCTACTCTTAGGTTTGCCTATATATACTCAATAAACAAGTTAAAGAGCACCGCTTTGATACCAATTGAAATGTCAAGAATAATCTAGAAGGGGGGTTGAATAGATTAGTACCAGTTAAAATTTATATTTAGACCTCTTTTTGAATTTAGTTTTTAATTAGCAGTTTTATGCAAAATAATAAAAATTCAATCACAATGCACAGAGATTTATCTGGTTCACAACATACACCCCTTGGTATGTTGCTACGTCCAGTCTCAAGTCCCTACTTGGAACTTGAGATCCGATTACTATCAGTAATAAATACTCCTTCAACAGGCGGAGAAGCCTTTACAAAGTTTTATAGTCAAACTTCCAACTATTCCCAACTAATCTATCTTGGACAGCAAGCTCCCCGCTCCCTCCTCAAGCTTAGTTGTACTTCTTTTGAGTTCAGTTCTATTCTATGATCTGGTCTTGAAACAACAGCCTCTTCCTCACCTCACAAGTACACTAGAGACCCAACTTTCTGCTGACCTCTCTAAGATTCTGGCCTTAGTCGAAGAATTACTTGTCTTTCTCATAGGTACATAAAATAAACTAACTCTACACCTTTTTCTGTTTACAAATAAACTTACAACAAATTGCTTCTTGAATAAGCTGATACAAGTTAAGAATAGAGTAATGCTTCTTAAATAAGCAGATAGAAGGTTAAGAGCAAATATTCCAGTATAAAAGTTCAAGAACTTTTATGTTTAACAATATACTTCTTTAAAGCAAATAGAACTTTTGTTTATATCCACTTATGCTTCTGATTTAAGCCAATATATGATATTAAAGCACTTTATAAAGATTTAACAGATCTATAAAATAAAGAGTGTTTTTCTATGGATAATATAGAATTATTTCTTATTTAATCTTGACCCAAATATTTAATACTTGTTATGAAATAATAAATCAAATCAAACAATAAGTATAATGTCAGTTAAACACAATTTGATATAACAAATATTATTTATTTAACTCAAATAATATATAAAAATATTTTATCTATTATGTGAACTTTTATAGATAATGTCACTTAGTACTATAAGGAATCGTACGGTTCGAATTCCTCTTGGTAGAGGTGTATCTCTGTAGAGTTGCAACGTCTAAGTGTGACAAAATTTATAATTTTCACAATTGATATTTATATAAATATTTTCAATAGATCACTACGATTCTCAAATCCGATTCGGATGACTACTCTTTTTGGAGCAGTATCTCAATGTTGTTTTGAGCTATCAAGTGTCGTATCTATTTATCAATATTTATATAAATAATATAAATAAAAGGTTACTGAAGACTATACGAAATCGTACGGTTGGATTCCTCTCCGTAGAGGTTTATCTCCGTAGCCTTGCGACACCTAAGTATCATTTTATTTGATAAATAGATGAAATATGGATATATAAAATTGTGTAGAACAATAAGTATTTGTATATTTATAGATATAACACAAGTAAGAAATAATTCAACAGAAATTAAACTTATCTCAATACTTGGACCAATTTTTCTCTTCAAAAATAATCAGAACTTTTGTATGAAGAGATATAAAACTTAGAGAGAATGTAGGAAAAGAGAGTATGATTTTCTTTTCACTGAATTGGTAAAAACCAAATGAATTAAATACTCCCTATTTATAGGATTTTTGAAGTTGGGGCAAAATTGTCATTTAGAAAAATAATTTTTGGAATGTACGGTTTAGATCAAACATTTTTGAATGGATGGTCCAGATCAAAGCAATTCTTTACGCGGTAGTAGATAAGAAACCGCCCGGGCAGTTTTTCATCTACATAGTAATTAATGCTTGCCATTATATCACATGCCAGCACAACTTGCGTACAAATGAATTTTGCCAGCACACAAACTCCCATCAAGTCCCAATTTGAATGACACAGTTTGATTCACACTTAGCACACACACACGGTTTTAGCATATATGCACATTAATAACTATATATATATTATATACATACAAAGATTTATATGATATATATATATTTATGTGTATTATATATATAGTAGTTTATATATATATATATATATATATATATCAGATATAATATATATATATATATATATATAATGTTTTAGTATATAAACAATTTTGCCCACTTTTTTAATTTTTGAGAAAAACAAAATAGGGTATTCTTGCCATAAATAATATATGAATTAATTTATTTAACACTTGACATATAATTAATCAAGGTCAATAAAAATTAATTCAAGTAAAAATAGAAAATAATAAAATAAATAAATAATTAAATATTTATTTAAAACATAATTGTTATCATCAAAATATATAAAAAATTATACCTATCATAGGTAAAGTGGGTATAGAGATTTTTTGTTGTTGTTTTTTTGTGTATTTAGACCGGAACATAAAAATGGCTGCCTATGAACTCCCGTGTATTTGGGAGATCAGATCTGCGTAGTTCTCCCCTGGTGGGACAGAATGTAGATTAAATTTTTTATCCCTAGTGGGATAAACTAAAGGTGTGAACAAAGGTTTTGGAAACCTGAGTTAAGTGATGTATCTGATGCTCCAGAACCAGGCTGCTGGTTGGAATGTATGTTTGTCCCTGATGGGGCAAACGGATGTGAAGAAAGGTTGTATGTGGTTAAAGGTTTTGAAACCATAAATTGACCGGGGATCTGTTGATCCAGAACCAGGATACTGGTTTTTAGGTAAACTCAGACATAGTACCATTTCACGATATCCGAGTTAATGAGTTGGGGAAATTCATCTCCATCACTCTCTTGTAATTTGAGGGCCCCTCTTATCAATACCTCCTTGACAACAAATGGGCCTTCTGTGACGCCCCCAAATTCAGATCACACTTGTCCCAAATTTGGTTGTCATGTACTAACTCTAATAATAATTCAACATCTCACATAGCGGAATAATATAATAAATTACATTGATATAACATAATTATTCTTGTCCCAAGGGTACGCAACTTAAACATCTCTTACATAACTTAATAATAATTAACCACTTTTTGAACATAACTGGTACATAATACAATACCATTTAACTTAAACATAGCTTAGTAAGTTTTTCTTTAACCAAATAATAGTACGCCACTAGCATCATATAAATTACTACTCCAAAGCCTTCTCTTTACCCTTGTCCTTGCCAGAGGATTCACCACGTTCTGCCTTCACTGAAAGTTTTATAGAAAGCAAGGATGAGCAACAATTTTTGCCTAGCAAGTAATATAACGAAAATGGTAATCAATATGTTTTAAATTTCTCAAGGGTATATGATAGTTCAAGATAACTAGAAGTATCGATGATTGTCAAATATAATCGCTATAGATAATAATATCGATAATATTCAATGATTAGATCAAATCAAGATTTCAAAGCAATAAATACTGAGCAGCCACTAAGGACTATGAACTTCTCCTAGATTTTGTAGTAATAGACTGATAATTCTATAAAACGAGTACAACAGGTGATCAGCCTAAAGTACCCTATGTCATGCATAACATTTATTCTTTCTCATGTGCGCACGTCGGTTACCTGACAATTATAATTTCCCCTACTAAGAGGGTTGTTCTTCTCAGTTATAAGAGTCTGCAACAAGTTAATTTGGTTTGGATAACTTTTGATTAATTATCAATAGTCTAGTCGAATAAATGGCTTCGACAGTTCTTTCACAATATATATATATATATGAACAATAATTGTTCGAGTCAAAGTTTGAAATTTTATTACGAAGTATTGTTTCTTCAAAGTTCTACTTGTACGATCAATAATTGCACAAGTTCATAATGCTCCATAAAGAGTAAGGTTCAAGTACTTACATTCAATATACGAATTAAATGAAATTCGAGAACTTGCACAAAATCCAAAGTTGTGTAAGTTAGGATACTTGCCTCAAGCGTATTTTACCAAAGGAAAGCTTAATACCCTCTTTCGAGTCCTAACATAATATATTACACGTATAGGATATTCATTAGTTACATAAACCCATAAATGTAAGTTCAAACGTATACATAAATGTCTAACTTAGTTATAACTACATACTACATTACATATCCTACATCTTCATAGCATAAATCAGATTGTATGACACCACAAAGTCAAACAACGTATTTTTCAATTCATTACTTTATAGTTTGTAAACATTCTTTTGTAGTTAACATCGGAAAGTTATAATTACTCATTAAACATTCAACTCTATCACCTAGCATGCTTCTTAACACATTACAAAGCATATTGGTCATATAATACAAGTTAAAGTAACCATATAAGTATGCTTCAAACTTCAGATCACAAACAAAATACATAACTAATTGCAGGATGGCGTAGTTGTGCCCTATCTAAGCTTAGGGATGGCACATCTGCGTTGTACTCTGGCCAGACCAGGGTTGAGCTTTGCCTTCCTGTTTTTGTTCCATCCTTTAGTATACTCAATTAATCATACTTAACATGCATACAAGCTAAAGTACTTTATAAAAATGTATGACAATTCTTGAGATCATTTTTACAAGTTTTTAGTTTATGACTTTCCATGGAATTAAAGCATAATAAGGTCATGTAATCATCAGGCTTTATAATTTTGGCCATAGGTCTACATAGAGAGGTCACACAATCTGTTAATACACATACTCATGGTGTTCATATTGTTTATCCATAACTAGCATTGTTTAGCACTTCGATACATTCTTTAAACTCATGTTTGATTAAATTATCTTTATGTCCATCACATAAGAATCATGTTTAGAGACATAATAAACATAAACATGCCATCTTAAACCTTTAGAATCTAGATACTCATGTGATGCAACTAAATTTTGAAAACATGTTCAAGTTTTCCTTTGAAATCACTTTATCATGAGTAATGCAATATAACTCATATAAAACAACTTTAAAACTCTTATCATAAGTAACTAAGTCATGATAACCTCTTTTCAAGATCAGAACCTATATCTTGTAGCTTTATTATACTAAGCCTTTCTTTTAAAATAATTTCTAACACAAAGCTTATCAAGTTGGTCATGAATATAATAACTATGAATCATATATCATGCTTATTTAGGTTCTAAATCAGTCAAGTATGTGGGCTACTAAGTTCAAAATTTGTAGAACATGTATTACTTCAAAGTTTGTTTTTAAGCTTTAAGTTTTGATTACAAATATCTCACTAACTTATGTTGATTACTTTATACTACATAAGAAAGCTTTCTACCTTATGCTATACCCCTTTTCAAGTATATATTTAAGTCATAATACCAAGTTTACAACACATAGCATAACAAAATCAAGATCTCGATTAAGGGTATGAAGCAGAATCGCTTTGCACCCTAGTATAAACAGTATGCAATTGTATGCCATGCCACAGAACAAGAGCAAAGAAAAGAGTCTATTTTGCAGAGCCTTACTCCACTTGATTCTTTTCTATTTAAACTTATTCCAAACCATCATTAAAGGTTCTGTATATGTAAGCATACTTCCTAAACACATTTTAGTATGTTTAATTCATATTGATTAACAGAGAATTTTAAGAAATTTTGAGAACTTGGCAAAAACGCAATTAAGTACAACAGTGAAGATTTTTATACCTTTTGAAGCTTAATAATTTTGTTTCCTCCTTCTGGATTTGCTAGCCTTTTCTTTGAACAACAACTCACTCACTCTCAAGTTATCAGTGTTTCAATAACCAAAACAAAGCAACGTAAACTAAAAAGTGGTCTGCCATTTATGGAAGAATCTTGGACTGGGCATTTGCATTGCACTGAGGTTGGAGTCCATGGTATAATGGAAGGAAACATTGGTTAATTAAGGGTAGTTGGACTATCCAGCACCAACCATCTTCTAGCCAATGAGTGCAGACTTGGAAGTTACGCAAATTTAGCCTTAGGTTACTGTTCATGTAATGTTGTGTAACTGATGAGCTTAAATCTTCCAACAACGTGCTTAATTAGTTCAATTCGGTTACTTTGTTTCCAAAAATGGGGATTAATGTACAATTGTTACTATATTAGGAAAAATTAGGGCGTACTTATGTACCCACATTATATAATCCATGTACATTAAGTACATGTAATAAAATAACACAGTTAGGTATTATTGCTCGAGTACCTTCCATAATATTTTTTACTACTCACATAACCACATTATAACATTATTTAATATTAACTGTTCAGTTTACACACGTAATTTCTTTCCCAATTTTTGGAATACACAATTATTTAATTATTTTTGTATAAAAATTACATATGATTTTATTGTACTACTTAATTGATACTTTATATCATTAGAATGTATTCTTATCATATTATTTTATTCATGTCACACTTTACAATAATGTTCTATTTCATTTCTACAGTTAAAACTAATTTTTCCCAAAATGGCCATTAGCACAGCTGCACCATTTTGTACTTCTGGGAGGGCGCAGCTGCGCCGGTCCTTGGCAGTGCCAAAAAGGTTTAGCTTTAAGCTAGTTCCCATTTCTATAACCACACTAGTTATACATGATATGAATTAACTTTTATATTGGTGATATTACTAGTTAAAAAGTGTATTTATTCCTTATATGGATTCACATAATCATACACAATTAATTTTCCTCTTGGTTTAATCGGTTAAATTTCCTTTCTCACACCACACAAGGCATTTCTCAATTCTCATCACAACTTCCCACTTACAATTCAACTTGAATTAATTGAACTACTCGTCTTACTACACATCAATATTTATATTCAAATAAATACTAGTTTTCTTATTATATTGAAATAATTATTTATTCCTGAAATTCTCGGTTCTTACATCCTCCCTTCTTATAAAAATTCCGTCCTCGAAATTATATAAGGTTACACAAATAAATGGGGATATTTCCTTTGCATCTTATCTTCTAATTCCCACGTGGCCTCCTCGGCATCTTATCTTCTTATCAATGTGATGTGCTATCCAAGTCTTGGATTAGAGTCATAATTTTGAATGATATTTCTATTGTTAATAAATTTTCTGACGAAGAACTTCTTGGCCTACCTCTAGAGCGTGAAATTGAATTTTGTATTGACCACAATACAAAACCCATTTCTAAAACCCTTAATTATTTCTTCACCCAGAACGAACGTAACATGCGCCAAACATATTGGCTCGAACTGTTGAAGATTACGACCATACCATTCAATACCATCCTAGAAAAGCTAACATGGTAGCTGACGCGTTGAATGGAAGATCGTATGTCTTTACGAGTGCGATATTGTTAACATAAAGACCCATTTTACACGACTTACAAAAGATGGAGGTAGAGTTAAAGACTCTAGGGACCCACGTGATGATGTTAAATATACAAGTAGAATCGACTTTAATCGATAAAGTTAAAGCCGCTCAAGTTACACACCCAGAGCTGATGAATATGAAGAAGAAGGTTCAAAAGGGCGTTCTTCTAGAAGAAAGAATCGACGAAGAGAGGAAATCTCAACCCTCAATTTTATTGGTCTATTTGAAATACTTGACTGAGTAGGAACTGTGGCCTGTAGACTCGCCTTACCGCTAAGTATGTCACGTGTTTATAACATTTTGCACGTATCGATGTTACGTAAATATGTGGATGACCCGAACCACATTATTGAATTAGAACTAGACGAGATAGCAGAAGATTTAACGTATGAGGAGATAAATGTTAAAATGTTGGATAAGAAGGATCATATTATACGCTCAAAGGTTATACCTCAAGAGTTACAATCTGACGAGGTATCCTCACCTCTTCGACATACCAAGTATGTACGTCAATTTCGAGGACGAAATTTTATAAGAAGGGGAGGTTGTATGACCCCAAATTTTATGAATAAAGATTAATTTTCTTAAAATTTTTGTTTTTAGTATTAAGTTATGGATTTGATATAATATTAAAGTTGGGGGTAATATTTATAAATTTTGCAAAGTAAACAAGTGGTTATAAAATTTTCGTTGTGTCGGGGAATATTCATTTGGTCGAAGAATATTCTTTTTGTCAGGGAATATTCGTACGATGGCACAATCATTGGTGGACCCCATAACGGAATTAATGTCGGAATGAGAAAATGACAAAAATATCTTTTTATGAAAATAACAGCAAAAGTTTTACCGTTAAACTGTTAAACTACCCGGTAGTAAAAGTACAGTAATACGCATGGTTGCATAGTAGCACACGATATTGATTATTGATGCTTACGTGAGAATTCACTCAGTTATACTCAATTATACTACATTAATTACTGCATAATATCTCTTAAATTATTGATTCAATTATTGTCAAAGTATCATCTACTTAATATTTTATATTATTAAATCAATAATTGAGACGACAAAGTTATTCATATTATTGTTTAAAATATTGACGATGTCTAGAAAGTTCTGTCGAGGAGAGGTTTGGTCACCTAATTGCGCGCCAATAGGGAGAAATACTTATTGGAAAGCCCCCTCTTTCCTGGGAATGATCTGGTTGTTAAATATTGTGAGTTATAATATTAATGATGAATAAGTTCGTGTTGATTAAATATTAAATTGATATTTCCATTGTGTTGGGATTATTAGTGTTAGTGGAAATCGACATTTATTTCGATAATAATTAATTTTTGGAGGTTATACTAACCAATCAGGTAATTAATCGGATAAATGAGCAATTAATTGCTATTAAGTTACATGCTTATAACTATTTGTTCACATATATGTACTATTGATTCACATGCATGTACTATTAGGGGAGGTGGTGCAGGATTGATAATACTTGTATGACTAAATTAAAAATGGAGGTATAGATGAAGGTACTATACTGTAACTATTTTTTTTCACATGTATAGAACTATTGATTCACATGACTAAACTATTGATTCACATGATGTATTATTAGGGGAGGTGGTGCAAGTTTGATAATACTTGTAGGACTAAATTAAAAATGGAGGAAAAGATGAAGGTATTATACTATGATATTTCGAGCCCCAAAACATGCAATTATCGAAACTATATTTTCCTATAAATAAAAGCTCATACTTCTTTCATTTCCACCAATTCACTAAGACTCACAAGAGAAATTATAGAGAGAGAAACTATAGAGAGAAAGAAGAAGAGAAGTCTGTTACTTCACTATTCCAGTATCCAGTCTTCTTCTGAGGTAAGGGGTATTATTTCTTTCGAATTCGTAAGGGATATTATTTGTGTTCAGTATTCATAAGGAATAATATTTTCTTTTATACTCTGTAGTATGTGAGTAATATTATTTTGTCTCATATTCCTGATTATACCCTCATTTTGTTAAAATATTGCTTCTATACTCTGTGAAATTCGTAGAATATCCTTGATATTTGTGTTTCATTCAGTATCTTTTCATGAAAATATTATTATGAGCTTTCTTGATAATTATTAATCTTTTTATGTCAGAATACTATTCATGAGTTACTATTTATGGGTTACTATTCACCCAATTACTATTCACTCAAATATTTTTCACTCGGGTATTCAGGGCACTTTTTCTGCCAGAGTACAATTCACAAGTTACTATTCATAGGTTACTATTCACTAGTTACTATTCACTCGGGTATTTGGGGGACTTTATATGCCGGGGTACTATTAACGAGGTACTATTCCTGAAGTACTATTCACGGGGTACTATTCACCCGAAAAATATATTTCTTTTCTGTCCAAATTATTTTTGATACATGAATATTATTCTTGAATTTTACTCCATAAAGCAGTATCATGTTGACAATTTGGATATTTTTAAACTCTTGATAAATTTAAAGTCTTTAATATTTATCCTTGATTTCGTTTGATTAATGCTTATATCATTGTCATCATCCTCATACTTATATTTTGATGAAAGTGATCTTTGGCTTACGTCCATAGATAAACTATGTATTGGTTTAATTATGATCAGGGATCATTCGGTATAATCATGACCCGTAATGTTACAAATGATGTGGTAAAAGTACTCATTGGCCCGTAGTGCATTGATGGACAGTTGTTGGTATGATTATTACCAGGGATTATTCGGTATAATCATGACCATTGATGATTATATGAATATCCTTGGCCCGTAGTGCAGGGATGATTCGATGATGTGGTTTATTTATTAAGACGAGTCTCACCGATAAAGTGGATAAAACACTTTTTAAATCATAGAAGATAGTAGATATCATGCTCTACTTGACTCTTCTAATGGATTGTTTGTTACGCTGTAGTTAAAGTTGATGTTTATTGTATTTTATAAGTTTAACACTATTAAAGGCTAATGATAATATATTCTGCATTATCTTAGTCATAATATTTCTTACTCGGCTAGTTGAGCTCACCATTTTGCTTTCATTATTTTCTTCAGAAAATGAGAATGTAGTCGGGACTAGTCAGGGAATGGAGTGACGGTCTGAGATGGTTATTTTAGTATTCCCCACTACTTAGTGTGATAATAAATGTAATGAAGATTGAATTTGAGTTTGGATATTGTCTATGAGACAATATTCATGTAATAACTCAGTTATGTTGTCGTATTTTTACACGACAGTTGTATTAAAGAAGTTTGTATTTGATTTCTGTACCATGTATTTGGCGACTCAAGATGGGTGATGTATACCTATTTTGGGGGCGTCACATTAATGTTTGCTCTTTCCTATCTAATATTTGGACATGAATTTCTTCATATGCTAGATTCTTTTCTATTTGGATGGGCTCATAAGAAATCATGTGTTTGTAGTCAGGCTTATATGAATGGAATATGGAGATGTGAAACACGTTATGGATGTGTTCCAACTCAGGTGGTAATGCAACTTTGTACGCCACTTTGCCCATTCACTTCAGTATCTCGAATGGTCCAATGAACCTCGAACTCAATTTTCCCTTCTTGTCGAATCGTATTTTTCCTTTCCAGGGATATACTTTCAAGAAAACATGACTTCTAACTTCAAAGTCGTGGTCCTGACGATGCAAGTCTGCATACTTCTTCTGGTGATCTTATGCAGCTACTAGTCGACCTCTTATCAATGTCACCACATCTGCGGTTTGTTGAACTAATTCCGGCCCTAATATCTTTCGCTCTCTAACTTCATCCCAGAACAACGGTGTTCTACCCTTTCTCCAGTAAAGAGCTTCATACGGTGGCATGCTTATACTTGCATGTTAGCTATTATTATAAGCGAATTCCACTAAGGGTAAGTGATCATCCCAATTTCCTTTAAAGTCCATCACGTAAGTTCTAAGTATGTCCTCTATCGTTTGTATCGTTCGCTCACTTTGCCCATCTGTCTGTGGATAATAAGTGGTACTTAATCACAGTTGTGTTCCCATCCTCTCTTGCAAACTTTTCCAAAATTTTGACATGAAGCACGGATCTCAGTCAGAAACATTCGATATCGGCACTCTATATAGTGAAACAATTTCCTTTACGTACATATTTGCTAACTGATTCAAACTATGTCGGATCATGATTGGTAAAAAATGAGCCGTCTTCGTTAGTCAATCCACAATAACCCAAATGGCGTCAAAACCTTTCTGTTTGACTGGAAGTCCTACCGCAAAATCCATCGTAATATACTCCCATTTTCATTTTAGTATTTCTAACTATTGGAGTAGACCACTCGGCCTCTGGTGCTCTACTTTTACCCGTTGACACGTAAGACATCTACTGTGACGCCCCCAAATCTGGGTTACCTGACCCCCGAGTTTGGTGCTCACAATCCACAATATAAATAACATCTAACTACCCATTTATTTATGAATAGAAATACACACTTCATTAACTGATATTATTAATACACTCATCCCAGGTTTTCTAACATTTATATTATAAACATACCCTTTAGATATACAAAAAAGGTTTACAAACACAGCATATTAATAATGTTATTCATAACTATTCCAGCATAACACCTTCGCCTTTGTTCTTCACATCACCTCCTGCCACTCCGTTCCTAGCTGAAATGTTTTATTTAGCAAGGGTGAGCAACAAATTTACCCTGCAAGTTAAGATGTACAATGAATGTATAAGAATCAAGAATTACAGACTATCTATTTTGATAGAATGACACCAAAGTTTGGACAACTTTGAAATAGCTGAACAAATTGTTAATCACTAACAAGTCTTCTCGCATTCTATGCAACACAATAATTTGATAATGAAAGAGTACAACGCTTTCAATGTTTCTATGATATTCAGTTGAATAACAAGATGGAAATATTCTTTAGAGTTTATGTTGAGTGATCCCTAAGGATCTTGAACTTCTTTTCTTGAGTAACTATCAAAGATTTACTTTGATATACCCAGGTGTAATCAATTTTAATATCTAATCACTTTCTCGATCTAGCCAAAATAATTGGCATCGATCTGTCAATAATAATTGAATTCTCTTCTCGAATCTATCAAGTTCTAACAATTGTTCATCTAGCCTGAATAATTAGCTTAGGCATATCTTAACATAATTTGACAATAGACTAAAATTGTCTGTACTGTCAATAATAGCTTCTACGGATGTAATTATCCAATAATAGTTATTCTCTAAGTATATTTTCAGAATCACTAATTCAGTTTGAATTAATAAATATGCACTAACTGCGAATAATCAACAATAATTCTCAGACGTGGTCTAATCAACAATAATTAACCACCATAATAATTGAACAGATATAAATCAAGGTTGAGTTAAGGAAACTTGCCTTCTTTGTTGATTACTGTTACACAATAAACTTATCTGCGTTCGTAAGACCTATAATCAACAGTATCGGTCTCAGAATTAGCAGAATAATTTATAACACGTATTACTATAATTCATAGTCAATCTTTATCCTAGACACATCACCACATAGCCACATCAGTGTTTACAACTTATATAAACACTTATCAAGTCTAACTAGTTCGGTCTGGTTGGACTTCGATCTCAACTCGATGTCTTGGTCACCCCTATCCGACAATTAACACATTTATTGTCAATTAAACTTGGTCTCAAAGCTTCAATATTATATTAGATAAGTCAAATATCATTTATAATATTTTTCAGAAGCTTTTAATAATTTTCTAACAATTATTATAATTTATAATATTTTTTCAAACATCGGAATCATTTTTAAATGATTTAAATATCAAATAATTTCATCATCATTAATATTTAATAATATTAAAATATTAATGACATACTTATCTAAATATTAAAGTTATTAATATTAACTTAGAATATTTTTAATTCCTAATATTCTCCTTAAATGATTTTTAAAATAATTAAAATCATTTTAAACCATCACCATTGATATTTAAATATTAATGAAATTTTATCAAAATATTAAAAGTCATTAATTATAACTTAAAATATTTTAAAATTATTTTTTTCATTTTTAAATGATTTTTAAATCAATAAAATCATTTTTCCATTATTTATTTAATTTAATAATTAAATAAATCTAATATCATTAATATTAAATTATTAATGAAAATTCTCTCAAAAATATTAAAAGTTACATTTTATAACTCAAAATATTTTTAAACACTTTATTCTTATTTAAAATGATTTTTATAATATTAAAATCATTTTCTCTAATTTTTTATATATACTAATTAAATAAATTAAATATCATTATTATTCAAATAATTATATTTATTAATGAAAAATATTCCAAATTCTCAAAAAATATTTTTCATAATTTAAAATAATTTTTAAAACCATTTTTTGTAATTTTTAGAATTTATTTTCTATTTTTAATCATTTTCGGAAATTCAAAAAATAAATAAATAAAAAGCGTCATTATTGGCTATAGCGACGAGAAGAATCGTATCGTTGTTGGTGTTCTTGGGGCTCATGAACACTGACAGTCAGTGTTCAACATGCCACGTTTGACCGCTTGCAATTCCTAGTTCAATTTGTTTCTGGGCTTGCTTGAGCATCGATCATGTAGTGTTTATGTAACACTACAAAAATCAACCATCAGCAAAGTCATACCACAACATATCGGCAAGATATGACCCTTCAAATTCGCTGTCAGACAGCTCCAGGGTTTTCTGGGTAACCCAGAAACCCAGGCAGTTCATACGTACCACTTTGTGGCCCGATTAACTTAGTGTTGTTCTGGTCATCCAATTGGTGTTATTAAGGTTTAAATCTATAGTCTATATGTCAAGGAACACATAAGAATCACCAAATCAGTCCGAGTACAAAACAATGACAAGATTTGATCTGGTCAAACCTTGTCAGAAAGTTCATGCAAACAGTTTCTTGAAATTTAAGAAATTCTAAGTCATGGCCGAATGGCCTACTTTGATAATCAACTCTGTTCGATCTGTTGATTATTTACCCAATTTAAAGCCATAAATATAAAGTACATATGCCAGACTATAAATTGGATACAAACACATCATCAAAACACTTAACAACTAACAGATCAAGGCTTTTCAAAGTCTTGTCAAACTCGGTTATATGATTTCTGGGTTACCCAAAAATCCTCCGGTCAAGCTCGGTTAACAGGTTTTGACCAAGAATAACTTACAATCCGGAGATGGAATGGCTGTGATTCCACTTCCAGATCAAAGACGTCATGACAAACTACAGATTTAAAATTTAAAACAACAAAAATCATGAACAGGGAAGAATCTAAAGCCACTGACATTTGCTTGTCAGACCACTATGAATGTTCTTGAGCAGTTTTTGAAAACTTCTCTTTTAAAGCCATTTTATGCTATAGATCTATGATGAATCATCATAGATCATCATAAAACATCTTCTAGCAAACATCTAAACACATACATAGACTAAGCATACAAGATAAAAGTGTTAGCTAGGGTTTATACATTTCTAGTTCAAATCCTTGATCTTAGCTCTCCAAATATATTCTTGGTGTTCTAGTAGGTTGTTTAAGGATTGATATACTTAGATATTTCGAATATGTAGAGAAAGAAGGAGTTGGTTGTGAGCTAGAGAACAAATGAGCAAAATACATGAACTTTCTCTCTCTTTAATCTATATATAATATGATATAATGTATAGATCTGATGTGTTTACTAATTTGCTGGAGTTTTTATGTCACAATGTCAATATTAGTTGGTCATCAACTCCCAATTTGGCAAGATTTACAAGTTACCAATTAAAGAATGTGAAAAGGGTATTTTGGACATTTGCATTATAATTTTAATGGCATTCTTGACAATTGATCCAACTCTTAGGGTTTAACCCTTAGTGTTTAACCCTAAGGTTCTAATCCTTAGGGTTTACTACTTTAGTTTATAAGCATTTAAAATTAGGGTTTTTAAAATAGAAAATTAAGATAACTAAAATATAATTAGTATTTCCTAATTATATTAAAGGTTATCAATCACATTAGGGCTTACTAATTAAGATTACGATTTCCTAATTAGGGCTTAGGGTTCCCAAATTTGATATTAGGGTTTCTAATCCCTTATTAGGGTTTACAAATTTTAAACCATATCCGATCAATCATTGATCATTAACTCTATATCGTACAAACACGTACTCATCAACACAATTATTAAAATTTTATTTTCTACCAAATCCCTATCCGAACTTAAGGTTAGGGTCACTATTCTCGGTTAAGTATAACTCTACACTTATTTTCTCAGTCAATACACAAATTGACTACTTCTCAAGACTTGTATCACAGATACGCCACACAATATTGATAATCAATATCAATATTAATTAAAATAAAAAAATTTATTTGAAAAATTAAGATTATTTGAAATCCCGAGTTATCATATTCTCCCCTCCTTATAAGGATTCCGTCCTCAGAATCACCGCTTTCTTATACCCTTCAATATTTTAAAGTTGTATCATCAATTCATTTTATCAACACAATATTAATTTGTGTCTCATATTCTAACCTGTGAGTTACAACTATAAAAGAAAACAATTTACAGCGATATCTAACCAATATTACTCGCGTAATTTAAGTATTAAGAGAAATCGTTACCTATTGCCACCTCCTGAGCAACTACTGTAACTTGCGCCATCATGTTGAATGTACGGGCTGTTGGTATTTATGGTTGTGCAAGTACTTTACTAGCTAAGGTTCCACTACCGAGTCCTTTGTTGACACTTTCCTTCTCCACGTTCCTCTTTGGACAGTTCCGAACCATATGATCAGTCGATCTGCACGCAAAATAACCTTGTATCTTCTTCGGACCGGGACAATTGGGTGACATGTGTCCCTCTTGACCGCAGTTATAACAAACTCTTTTTTTCTTCAGACAAACTCCCGAATGGTTCTTTCCACAAGTCGCACATGGCTCCCCCCTTTCTTATTTCCTTCTGTCTTGTTACCCGACTGGGTATTCTCGCTCCACTTTCTTTTGTTCAGATTACTACCAGCACTACTACCTCCTTCAGTAGTCTTCTTCTTCTTCTCTTGATTATAACGGGATTCAGCTTCGCTTCCCCCTTCAGCAATTATTGCCTTCTCCAACAAAGTCGCGTATGTATTAATCTGTAATACAGCTACTTTGTTGTATATACCCGACTTCAATCCATTTTCAAATCTTCTCGCCTTCCGTAATTTCGTATCCACCTGATGAGGTGCAAATCTTGCTAATTGATTGAATTTAGTAGCATATTAAGATACCGACATATTCTCCTACTTCAGTTCTAAAAACTTAACCTCCATCCGAGCTTGCATACTCAACAAAAATTAATTCTCAAAGAACAACTCCTTGAATCTTGTCCAAGTTACCACAGCAGCACCAACTCTCGCCTGATTAGTCTCCCACCAGTAATTAGCTTCTCCCTTCATCAAGTATGTTGTAAAAGCAATCTTTTTCTCTTTTGCCACTCGCACAATAATGAATGTTTTCTCCATCTCCTTCACCCAAGTTTGGGCTTCAATCAGATCCATGGTTCCCCTGAATTCTGGTAGTCCTACCGCTTTAAAGTCCTTCAAATTTGCCAATCTATCAGCTGGCTGATTTCTCGCTCTTGCTCTTTCTGCGTGAGCTCTATTTCCCATAGCTTGGGCTAACATGTCCACAAAATTTTGCATTGGGTCCACTTGACCTCCTTCATTATTCACTAATTGCTCTTCTCTTTGATTTCAATTCTGTCATCTAGGCGTCATGATCTGATTTAAATAAAATAAAAAAAAATCTTACATTAATTCTACATGAATTCTTATTAACAACATAATAAGAATTTAACACCATGTTCTCATATAATTGCATATTTATTCAAATAGCACATAGTACATTTAGTACTTAACACATATTACTATCCCATTTTAAATAATTTTTAGGATTAACCCACACAACTTTACACAAAAAGATGCAATTCTCCATCTTTACACAAAAAGTTGCAATCTTCTATTCACACAAAGCTATTCCCAGTTCGTCAAATTTACCACACTTATGAGTTCATGAACTTGCCCCAATTATATGAGTGTATGAACTTATCCTAGTAAGACTATTAGCGTCCATTCGCTGAGGGGTTCAAAATATTACATATAATTATGAGTCATGCACTTATCATAAGTATGAGTTTTAAGAACTCGCACGTTAATCTTATATTTATATAGAAAATAAAGATATCATTCATATAAACATATATATTTACATATGTTCGCACATCATTCTCGATATTACAACCATTAATATCAGAACCTACTACCAAAATATACTACTGCTTATATCTAAGTTGTCTACCGTCCATTCCCTTCATCCGTATTCTTTTTGTTGGGACACTTGCTGAATTCGTGACTCGTTCTCCCACATGAAAAACACTTCCTTATATTTGGCTTAGGATAATGTAGGGAAATATGTTCTTCTTCCTTATAATTGAAGCACCCATTCTTCCACATCATACACTCTCTTATGTGAGTCTTTCCACACTTGCTACAGACTTGCTTCTTCTTCGGGTTTGAATTTTTAGAATTATCATTGTCGTGGTCCCTCTTTCTCTTATTCTTTCCCTTCTGCTTGACTGTTCGCTCCGATGATCCACCGCATTCAGTCTTCATCCTTTCCACATGTGCCTTCAAATCGTTTCATTCTTCGATCATCTCGTGTAATGCCCTCTCTGTCTTCCACAACTTCTCCAAGAGAAATATTTTACTTCAGAGTTCTTGTACTTCTACAGATACTTGATCGTGTTCTCTAACTTTGGTCTTATTCTCTTTCTCCACCTTAGCTTCTTCGGACTCTGGCTCCTCATCACCACTCAGATACATCTCAGGATAATCATCATGATCACTCCCCCAATTAACCATAGGTTCATATTTCCCCACTTCTTCAACTGACTCGCTTTGTGCAGGCACCTCGGCTACTGGCACTGGTGCAACAGCCGATGGCATCTCCGTACTAATTTCATCTTCTCCTGACATTCTACAGTTAGTTAAACAACTTGATTAGTACTTCACCAGTACAAAATTCTCACACTATGTGTCCACATATCTCACAATCGATACGCTTCGGTAGTCCCTCACTTAGTACTCTAAATGAGTATTCTCTATCTCGCTTATGGTTATAATCCTAGGGTTTCCCCCTCCCACTTAAGGTTTCTAACCTACAACTTTGATACCAACCTGCGATACCCCCAAATCCAGGTTACCTGACCCCCCGAGTTTGGTGATCACGATCCATAATATAAATAACATCTAACTACCCATTTATTTATGAATAGAAATACACACTTCATTAACTGATATTGTTAATACACTCATCCCAGGTTTTCTAACCTTTATATTACAAACATGCCCTTTAGATATACAAAAAGGGTTTACAACCATAACATATTAATAATGCTATTCATAATTATTCCAGCATAACACCTTCACCTTTGTTCTTCACAGCACCTCCTGCAACTTCGTTCCTAGCTGAAATGTTTTATTTAGCAAGGGTGAGCAACAAATTTGCCTCGTAAGTTAAGATATACAATGAATGTATAAGAATCAAGAATTACATACTATCTATTTTGATAGAATGACACCAAAGTTTGGGGAACTTTGAAATAGCTGAACAAATTGTTAATCACTAACAAGTCTTCTCGCATTCTATGAAACACAATAATTTGATAATGAAAGAGTACAACTCTTTCAATGTTTCTACGATATTTAATTGAATAACAAGATGGAAATATTCTTCAGAGTTTATGCTGAGTAATCCTTAAGGATCTTGAACTTCTCTTCTCGAGTAACTATCAAAGATTTACTTTGATATACCTAGGTATATCAGATAACCATAAAGATTAAATCATACCCCTCTGCGAGTACTTAGAGTGTCCAACTCCTTGTACCCTATATTATGCATAATACTTACACGCGCGCAAAGGTCGAATATACGACCAAAAATGTTCCCTTTGTATAAAAGGTTGTTCTTCTCAGTCTTATAATCAGAGTTTGATTTATAATAATGAAATACAATGATTTCAATATCTAATCACTTTCTCGATCTAGCCGAAATAATTGGCATTGATCTGTCAATAATAATTGAATTCTCTTCTCGAATCTATCAAGTTCAAACAATTGTTCATCTAGCCTAATTAATTAGCTAAGGCATATCTCAACACAATTCAACAATAGACTGGAATTATCTATACTATCAATAATAGCTTCTACATATGTAAGTATCCAACAACAGTTATTCTCCAAGTATATTTTTCGAATCACTAATTCAGTTTGAATTAATAAATATGCACTAACTGCGAATAATCAACAATAATTAAGCACCATAATAATTGAACAGATATAACTCAAGGTTGAGTTAAGGAAACTTACCTTCTTCGTTGATTACTGCTACACAATAAATTTATATGCGTTTGTAAGATCTATAATCAACAATATCAGTCTTACAATTAGCACAATAATTTATAACACGTATTACTATAATTTATAGTCAATCTTTCTCCTAGACACATCACCACATAGCCACATCAGTGTTTATAACCTATATAAACACTCATCAAGTCTAACTAGTTAAGTTTGGTTGGACTTCTGTCTCAACTCGGTGTCTTGGTCACCCCTATCCGATAATTAACACATTTATTGTCAATTAAGCTTGGTCTCAAAGCTTTAATATTATATTAGATAACTCAAATATAATTTATAATATTTTTTGGAAGCTTTTAATAATTTTCTAACAATTATTATAATTTATAATAATTTTTCAAACATCGAAATCATTTTTAAATGATTTTAATATCAAATAATTTCATCATCATTAATATTTAATAATATTAAAATATTAATGACATACTTATCAAAATATTAAAGTTATAATATTAACTTAGATTATTTTTAATTCCCCAGTATTCTCCTTAAATGATTTTTAAAATAATTAAAATCATTTCTAAACCATCACCATTGATATTTAAATATTAATGAAATTCTTATCAAAATATTAAAAGTCATTAATTATAACTTCAAATATTTTTAAATAATAATTTTTTATGATTTTAAATCAATAAAATCATTTTTCCATTATTTATTTAATTTAATAATTAAATAAATCTAATATCATTAATATTAAATTATTAATGAAAATTCTCCAAAAATATTAAAAGTTACAATTTATAACTCAAAATATTTTTAAACACTTTATTCTTATTTAAAATGATTTTTATAATATTAAAATCAATTTTTCTAATTTATTTAATATACTAATTAAATAAATTAAATAACATTATTATTCAAATAATTATATTTATTAATGAAAAATATTCCAAATTCTCAAAAAAAAAAATTCATAATTTAAAATAATTTTTAAAACTAATTTTGGTAATTTTTAGAATTTATTTTCTATTTTTAATCAATTTTCTGGAAATTCAGAAAATAAAATAAATAAAACTGTCGCTATAGGCTATAGCGATAGTAACCGTCGCTGTTGGTGTTCTTGGGGCTAAGAACACTGACAGTCAGTGTTCAACATGCTACGTTTGACCGCTTGCAATTCTGAGTTCAATTTGTTTATGGGCTTGTTTGAGCATCGATCTTGTAGTGTTTATGTAACACTACAAGTATCAACCATCATCAAAGTCATACCACAACATATCCGCAGGATATGATCCTTCAAAGTCGCTTTCAGACAGCTCCAGGGTTTTCTGGGTAACCCAGAAACCCAGGCAGTTCATACGTACCACTTTGTGGCCCGATTAACTTAGTGTTGTTCTGGTCATCCAATTGGTGTTATTAAGGTTTAAATCTATAGTCCATATGTCAAGGAACACATAAGAATCACCAAATCAGTCCGAATACAGAACAATGACAAGATTTAATCTGGTCAAACCTTGTCAGAAAGTTCATGCAAACAGTTTCTTGAAATTCGAGAAATTCTAAGTAATGGCCGAATGGCCTACTTTGACCATCAACTTCGTTCGATATGTTGATTATTTACATGATCTAAAGCCATAAATGTAGAGTACATATGCTAGGCTATAAACTGGATACAAACACATCATCAAAACACTTAACAACTGACAGATCAAGGCTTTTCAAAGTCTTGTCAGACTCGGTTATATGATTTATGGGTTACCCAGAAATCATCCGGTCAAGCTCGGTCAATGGGTTTTGACCAAGAATAACTTACAATCTGGACATGGAATGACTGTGATTTCACTTCCAAATCAAAGACCTCATGACAAACTACAGATTTAAAACGTAAAAGAACAAAAATCATGAATATGGAAGAATCTAAAGCCATTGACATTTGCTTGTCAGACCACTATGAATGTTCTTCAGCAGTTTTTGAAAACTTCACTTTTAAAGTCATTTGATGCTATAGATCTATGATGGATCATCATAGATCATCATAAAACATCTTCTAGCAAACAGCTAAACACATAAACACATACATAGACTAAGCATACAAGATCAAAGTTTTAGCTAGGGTTTATACCTTTCTAGTTCCAATTCTTGATCTTAGCTCTCCAAATCTGTTCTTGGTGTTCTAGGGGGTTGTTGAAGGACTGATATACTTAGATATTTTGGATATGTAGAGAGAGAATGAGTTGGTTGTGAGCTAGAGAGGAAATGAGCAAAATACATGAACTTTCTCTCTCTTTAATCTATATATAATATGATATGATGTATAGATCTGATGTGTAGACGGATTTGCTAGAGTTTTTAAGTCACTATGTCAATATTAGTTGGTCACCAACTCCCAATTTGGCAAGATTTACAAGTTACCAATTAAAGAATGTGAAAAGGGTATTTTGGACATTTGCATTATAATTTTAATGGCATTCTTAACAATTGACCCAACCCTTAGGGTTTAACCCTAAGGTTCTAACCCTTAGGTTTTACAACTTTAGTTTATAAGATTTTTAAATTAGGGTTTTTAAAATAGAAAATTAAGATAACAAAAATATAATTAGTGTTTCCTAATTATATTAAAGGTTACCAATCATATTAGGGCTTACTAATTAGGATTGGGGTTTCCTAATTAGGGCTTAGGGTTCCTAAATTTAAAATTAGGGTTTCCAGGCATTCGATTAGTGTTCCTAACCGTACGTTAGGGTTTCTAAACCTGATATTAAGGTTTCTAATCCCTTATTAGGGTTTACTAATTTTAAACCCTATCCGATCAATCATTGATCATTAACTCTATACAGTACAAACACGTACTCATCAACACAATTATTAAAATTGTATTTTCTACCAAATCCCTATCCGAACTTAGGGTTAGGGTTTTTATTCTTGGTTAAGCACAACTTTACACTTATTTTCTTTGTCAATACAAAAATTAACTACTTCTCAAGACTTGTATCACAGATACTCCGCACAATATTGATAATCAATATCAATATTAATTAAAATAAATAAAAATTATTCAAAAAATTCGGATTATTCAAAATATCGGGTTATCACATCTACTAACGCACTCTATGATTTCTCGTTTCAGATTTGGCCACCAAAAATGTTGCCTCAAATCTCGGTACATCTTCGTGCCTCCTGGATGAACGGAATACATCGTGTTGTGTGCCTCGTGTTAAATTTCTTCCCTCAACTCAGTTATTGCTGGCACCCACACTCTCCCTTCAAATCAAAAAATAACGTCTCTATCGATCTTGAACTTTTCTTCCTCATTTTCCATGATCCTTTTTCTGATTCTCTTGCATTCTAATTCATCCTTTTCTTGGGATTCTTTTATTTTGTCCAACAAGGTTGGACGAGCTTCTACTACAAACAATCTCTCATCCGACTTCTCCGGTCCCTTCATTTCTATTTCTAATTTCTTCATATCCCTTATTAACTCCTCCTGAGTTGTTAATTGAAAAAACTTCTCCCTTCCTTTGCTACTCAGTGCGTCGGCCACTACATTTGCTTTCCTCGGGTGATAAAGAATATCGTAGTCATAATCCTTGATTAATTCTAACCACCTTCTTTGATGCATGTTCAACTCCTTCTGTGTGAAGATATATTTTAGATTCTTGTGGTCCATGTATATCTCACATTTTTCTCCGTACAAATAATGCCTCCAAATATTTAACGCAAAAACTACTGCCGCTAACTCTAAGTCATGAGTAGGGTGTCGTTTTTCATAATCCTTCAACTGTCATGACGTATACGCAATGACCTTGCCATGTTGCATTAGCACACAACCCAATCCTCTGTGCGACACATCACTATACACCACAAATCCTCCCATATCATCTGGTAATGATAATACAGGCGCCTCACTCAATCTCTTTTTCAACTCTTGGAAACTCTCCTCGCACTTGTCTGTCAACACAAATTTCATCATCTTCTTTGTTAAATTGGTCAACGGGGTTTTTATTTTAGAAAAATCCTGGATAAATCTTCTATAGTACCCAGCTATGTAAGACCCCAACTTTTATGAATAAAGAATAATTTTCTCGAAATAAATTTTTGAATATTATGGTGTGGATTTGATATAATGTTATAGTTGTGGAGAATATTTACAAATTTTGCAAAGTAAGCAAGTGGTTATATAATATTCGATTGGTCAGGGAATATTCATTTTAATAGGGAATATTCGTTTTAATAGGTAATATTCGTATTGTCGTAGTTAGAAAATGACATAATTATCTTTTTATAAAAATAATGGCGGAAGTTTTACCGTTAAACTGTTGAACTACCCGGTAGTAAAAGTACAATAATACGCGTGGTTGCATAGTAGCACACGGTATTGATTATTGATGCTTACGTGAGAAGTCTCTCAGTTATACTAAATTATTGCTACAGTAATTGTTGCATCATATCTCTCATATTATTGATTCGATTATTGTCACAGTATCATCTGCATTATATGATATATTATTAAATCAATAATTGAGACGACAAAGTTATTCATATTATTAAATTGTAATATTTACAATGTCTAGAAGTTCTGTCAATGAGAGGTTTGGTCATCTAATTGCGCCCTAATAAGGAGAAATCCTTATCGGAAAGCCCCCTCTTTCCTGGGAACGACCTGATTGTTAAATATTGCGAGTTATAATATTAATGATGAATAAGTTCGTGTTGATTAAAGATGAAATTAATAGTTCCATTGTGTTGGAATTATTAGTGTTAGTGGAAATCGACATTTATTTCGATATTAATTTATGACTGGAAGTTATACGGACCAGTCGGGTAATTAACCGAATAAATGAGCAATCAATTGCTATTAATTCACATGATTATAACTATTTGTTCACATGTGTGTACTATTGATTTACATTCTTGTACTATTAGGGGAGATAGTGCAAGATTGAAAATACTTGCATGACTAAGTTAAAAATAAAGGTATAGATGGAGGTACTATATTATAATTCATATTTTCACATGATTATAACTATTGATTCATATGATTGAACTATTGATTCACATTATTTACTATAAGGGGAGGTGGTGCAAGTTTGATAATACTTGCAGGACTAAATTAAAAATGAAAGAAAAGTTGAAGTTATTGTATTGTAATATTTAGAGCCCCAAAATGTGCAATTATCGAAACTATATTTTTCTATAAATAGAAGCTCATTCTTCCTTCATTTCTCACCAATTCACTAAAGCTATAGAGCAATTATTATAGAGAGAAATTATAGAGAAAAAGAAGAAGAGAAGTCTGCTACATCTCTCCTCCAGTATCCAATTTCTTTCTAAGGTAAGGGGTATTATTTCTTTCGTATTCATGAAGAGAGTTTTTATTATTCAATTCTTTATTATTATGTTGGAATAACCTGTCTATGTGAAGTACCGCATACATGGTGAAATTCTTCTGTTATTCCATTCTTTATTATTACGTTGGAATAACCTATTTATGCGAAGTACCTCATACATGGTGAAATTCTTCTGTTATTCCATTCTTTATTACTATGTTTGAATAACCTGTCCATGCGAAGTATCGCATACATGGTGAAATTCTTCTGTTATTCCATTATTTATTATTCTGTTGGAATATCCTGTCTGTGCGGATTATGCTAGACCTAGTTCCATTGTTTATTATTATGTTGGAATAACCTGCCTATGCGGTCTATCACATGCATGGTGAATTCTTTGTTATTTCATTCTTTATTATTCTGTTGGAATATCCTGTTTATGCGGATTACGCTAGACCTGGTTCCATTCTTTATTATTTTGTTGGAATAACCTATCTGTGCGGTCTATCGCATGCATAGTGAATTCTTCTGTTAATCCATTCTTTATTATTCTATTCGAATATCCTGTCTGTGCGGATTATGCATGACCTGGTTCCATTCTTTAATTTTTTGTTGGAATAACCTTTCTGTGTGGATTATCACATGCATGGTGAATGATCTTTCGTATTCATTCCTTATTAAATTGTGGAAATGATCTGTCTACGTGGATTACCGCATGGCGGGTGAAAATCCATTTGCAGTTTCATATATTCTATGATACTCATTTGGTAAGTTTTAGCTTCTATACTCCATAAAATTAGTAGAATATCCTGGATATTTGCGCTTCATCCGGTATTTTTTCATAGAAATATTCTTCTGAGCATTCTTGAATTTTATTCCACAAAGCAGTATCATGTTGACAATTTGGACGACATTGATTTCAAGATAAATTAACTTATAAATCTTTAAAATTTATTCTCGAACTTGTTTTATTGAATTATTATGTCATTGTCATCATCCTCATGCTTATATTGTGATGAAAGTCATCTTTGGCTTACGTGTGTATGGAGATGGACTTGGTATGATTATGATTGTGGATTATTCGTATAATCATTACCGTAATGTTATAAATGAAGTGGTAAAAGTCTCAAGAGCCTTTAGTGCATTGATGGACGGTTTTTTGGTATGATTATGACCGTGGATTATTCGGTATAGTCATGACCATTAATGATTTAATGAATATTCTTGGCCCGTGAGTAAGGGGATGACTCGATGATGTGGTTTATTTATTGTCGAGTCTCAAATGATAAAAATTGATGAAAACATTTTAAATCATAAAAGATAGTAGATATCATGCTCTACTTAACTCTTCTAATGGATTACTTATTCTGCTGCAGTTAAACTTGATGTCTATTATATTTTATCAGTTTAAAATTGTTGAAGACTAATGATAATTTATTTCGCATTATCTTAGTCATAATATTTCTTATTGGGCTAGTTGAGCTCACCCTTTCTTTCTTTGTTCTCTTCGTGAAATGAGAACGAAATGGACTAGTCGGGGAATGGAGTGACAGTCCAGATGATAGCATTAGTAGTCCTCAATATTCTATTAAATAGTGTGACAATAAATGTAATGAGGATTCCATTGAGTGTCGATATTGTTTAGATGAGAATATTCTTATTAAAACTCTTAGATTATGTTTTGTCATATTTTACACGACTGTTGTATAATTAAGTTGTATTTGAATTTTGTACCATGTATTTAGTGACTCAAGATGGGTGATGTATACCTATTTTGGGGGCGTCACCGTTGGTATCAAAGCTTAGGGATATTATCCCTTGCTGAGATGTGAGACAAGAACTAGGAGGGGAGAGACGGGGAATTCCATCGCTAGTATGACCTACCAAAGTTTATTTGGTATTTAATTGGTCCGTCAGAGTATAGGGATAATATGTGATATGTTAATTAAACCTTGTTTTGTGGCAATATTTGAAAATGGCATTCGAAAATGTTGAGGTAAACAATGAAGCACATGAGACCGTTGAGTCACCGCAGATTAATGCCCAGGATAATGTGCAACAGGAAGATAATAATCCTCATGTAAACAATAGCACTGATTAAATGGTGAACGATGGGATGTTCAGAGGCTTTATGCAATTCATGCAACATCAGGTGAAAGCGGCTCCTGTCAAAAATGCAGGTGGAAATACTAACAACTCTCGGACGGTCACCGCTAAGCAGTTCAAGGAGCTGGGACCACCGGTGTTTTTTGGAGAGCAAAAATCACTTAAGGCGGAGACGTGGATAAAGCAGATTAACAAGATATTTGATGTCTTGGGATGCTCCGAGGAGTAAGAGGTTCCCTTCGCCACCTTCATGTTGCAGAGGCAGATTTCTGGTGGGAATCTGTAAAGCGTACTCAACCTTCCGCACTCAAAATGTTTTGGTAGAAGTTCTAAGAGCTGTTCAATGATACGTACTTTCTTGAAAGTATTCGTCACATGAAGGAGATAGAATTCATCAAGCTTGAGCAAAACAATATGACCGTGGTGCAGTACGAAGATAAGTTTGTCGAGTTGTCTCGGTTTGCCTCCCACTTGGTTGATAATGAGTAGAGAATGACGCGGATGTTTCTAAGAGGTTTAAAATACGAGATACGTCAATACCTAATTTCTCACAAACTGTGTTTGTATTCAGATGTTGTGAATAAGGCTCAGTTATTGGAGCGCAATAATGAGTCAACCCAACCAAGAGAGAGCAACTGACAAGTCTATAATACCAGTGGTAGCAGTAATCGAAGCGGTGACAACAAACGTGGAGGGAATCAACATGCCAGAAATGGTAATCACGTCGGTGGTAATCATGTCCATGACAATAAGAGTTGACATTCTAAGAAGAGGAGATTCAACAATGATGGAAAGATGTCAGCTCCAGCACCTGTTGTTAAGGAAGGAGAACGACCGCCGGTCGTATGTTACAAATGTGGAGGGGAAGGACACATCAGTCCAAACTGCACGATGCAGTCTAAAGCATGTTATAATTATGGAAAAGAAGTTAACCTAGCCTGATTTTGTCGTGCACCAAAGTCAAGTCCAGTTGGGATGGAGACATCAAAGGGTGTCCCTGACAAGACAAAACCGGTAGTTCAAGGGAGAGCGTTTGTCGTAACCTCCCAAAAAGCAAGGAATCCAAACAAGGTGATCACGGATAAGCTAATCATAAACTCTATCGAAGTTTATACTTTATTTGATAACGGTTCTACCCATTCCTTTATTTCTCCTACTTGCGCTCAACGTTTAAATTTGACTCCGGAGAAATTAGACTTTGACTTATCTGTTGAAACTTCGTTGGGAGAAACCTTCATTACATCCACTGTTTATAACTCTTGTTTGATTCAGATCGATAACCGCACGTTACCTGTCGATCTTATTTCTTTGAAAATACTTGCATTTGATGTGATTTAAGGGATTGATTGGTTAACTACTCATCATGCTAAAATCAATTATTTTCGTAAGGTTGTTAGCTTTCATATTCCTAACCAACCTATTATACGAATTCAAGCAACCAAACCACTAAAGTCAATCACTGTCATATCAAATCATAAAGCTATTCGTTTATTGAAAAATGGATATCAAGCTTTCTTAGCCCATGTCACGGATTTAAATCAAAATACGTCAGATTTAAATTATATTTCTATTGTTAATAAATGTCCTAACGTATTCCCTGAAGAACTTCATGTCCTACCCCCAGAGCGTGAAATTGAATTTTGTATCGACCTTGAATCTGGTACAAAACCCATTTCCAAAGCCCCATATCAAATGACTCCTATTGAACTTCAGGAGTAAAAAACCCAACTACAGGAATTGTTAGATATCGATTTCATTCATCCTAGTACGTCTCCTTCGGGTACTCCTGTTCTATTCGTGAAGAAGAAAGATGGAAGTATGCGACTTTGTATTGATTATCGGGAGTTGAATCATGTCACCGTCAAAAATAGGTACCTGTTGCCTCGCATTGATGACCTGTTTGACCAGTTACAAGGAGCTAAATTCTTTTCAAACATTGATCTTCGTTCCGGATATCATCAGTTGAAGATTAAAACTGATGACATTACAGAGACTTCTTTCAGAACTCGGTACGGGCATTATGAATTCCTAGTCATGTCTTTTGAATTAACTGATGCTCCTGCTACCTTTATGGACATGATGAACCGAGTATTCAAGGAATATTTGGATCACTTTGTGGTAGTCTTTATTGATGATATCCTCATATACTCCAAAACCCGTGAAGACCATGAGCAACACATGAGGCTGATACTTCAAAAGCTTCGTGAAAACAAGCTTTATACCAAGTTGAAGAAATGTGAGTTCTAGCTTGAGGAAGTTACATTCCTTGGGCATGTAATATCAAATCATGGAATATCTGTTGACCCAGCAAAGATTGAAGTAATTCAAAGCTCGGAACAACCTAAGTCAGTGACCGAAGTACGTAGCTTTCTCGGCTTAGCTGGTTATTATCGGAGATTAGTAGAAGGGTTTTCTCGAATCGCTACTCCATTAACTCAGCTGACTCGAAAAGATACAAAGTTCGGCTGGAGCGAGGAATGTTAAAAGAGTTTTTAAGAACTCAAGAGGAGACTCATTTCAGCACCTGTTCTGATAATACCATCTAGCTCAGAGGGATTTTTCATCTACAGTGATGCTTCAAGCAAAGGGTTAGGATGTGTTATCATGCAACATGGGAAATTCATATCCTATGCCTCATGAAAACTCAAAGAATATGAGAGGAATTATCCTACTCATGATCAAGAGTTGGCAGTAGTCGTTTTTGCGCTTAAGATTTGGAGGCATTACCTGTATGGAGAGAAGGTGGAGATCTATACGGATCATAAAAGCCTCAAATATTTCTTCACTCAAAAGGAACTCAACATGCCACAACGACGATGGCTTGAGTTGTTGAAAGATTATGATCATACCATCCAATACCATCCTAGAAAAGTAAACGTAGTAGCTGATGCATTGAGTAGAAGATCATATGCGGGTATGAGTGCAATATTGTCAACGCAAAGACCCATTTTGTATAAATTGGAAAGGATGGAAATAGAGTTAAGGACTCCATGGACCCATGTGATGATGGTGAATATAAAAGTAGAGCCGACTTTAATCGATAAAGTTAAAGCTGCTTAAACTACAGACCTGGAGCTGATGCGTATGATGAAGAAAGTGCATGAAGGTGTTATTCCGGAAGCAAGAATCGGTGAAGAAGGAATACTTCGAGTCAACTCCAGACTTTGTGTTCCTAATGATTCTGACTTGAAGTATAAAATCATGATGGAGGCACACAACACACCATTTGCAATCCATCCTGGGAGTACCAAAATGTATCGTGATATTCGACATACATTTTTGTGGAGCAATATGAAGAGAGAGATAGTGGGGTTTATCTCAAGGTGTCTAACTTGTCAATGAGTTAAGGCGAAGCATCAAGTGCCAAAAGGTCCATTGCAACCACTTAAAATTCCAGAATTGAAGTGGAATCAAATTACCATGGATTTTTTTACTGACCTTCCCAAGGTTTCTCAAGGCATAAGTGCGATTTGGGTCATTGTTGATAGATTGACCAAGTCTTCTCATTTCTTACCGATACGAGAAACTTATACACTTGAACGTCTTACTAGTATATATATAAATGAGATTGTAAGATTGCATGGTATGCCAGTATCCATAGTTTCTGATCGAGACCCAAGATTCATTTCAAGATTTTGGGTTAGTTTGCAAAAAGCTATGGGCACGGATTTACGATTTAGTTCGGCATATCATCCTCAAACGGATGGGCAGTCGGAAAGGACTATTCAAACTCTTAAAGATTTATTAAGTCTCTGTGTCCTTGTCTTCAAGGGAAGTTGGGACAAGTTATTACCATTGGTGGAGTTTTTCTACAACAATAGTTATCAAGCAAGTATTGGCATGGCTCCATTTGAGGTGTTATATGGAAGAAAGTGTCGTTCTCCTGTTAGTGGGATGAGGTGGGTGAAGCAACATTGTTGGGACCAGAGTTGGTACGTATGACTACAAAAAAGATTCAAACGATCCGACAACGTATAAAAACCTCACAAGATCGACAAAAGAGTTATGCTGATCTTCATCGAAAAGACGTGGAATTCAATATTGGAGATCATGTGTTGTTACGTCTTTCTCCATGGAAAAGAGTTACGAGATTCGGAAAGAGAGGAAAGCTCAATTCTCGATTCATTGGCCCATTTATAATCCTCGAACGAGTAGGAACTGTGGCCTATAGACTCGCCTTATTGCCAAGTATATCTCGTGTTCATAACGTTTTTCACATATCTATGTTACATAAATATGTGAAAGACCCGAACCATATTATTGAATTAGAACCAGACGAGATAAAGGAAGATTTAACGTATGAAGAGTTACCTATTAAAATCTTGGATAAGAAGGATCATATTCTACGCTATAAAGTTATACCTCAAGTCAAAGTTTTGTGGAGAAACCACGATGTGGAGGAAATGACTTGGGAGTTAGAATCTGATATGAAATCAAGGTATCCTAACCTCTTCGACATACCAAGTACGCACCCTAATTTCGAGGATGAAATTTCATAAGAAGGGGAGGTTGTAAGACCCCAACTTTTATGAATAAAGAATAATTTTCTCAAAATATATTTTTGAATATTATGGTGTGGATTTGATATAATGTTATAGTTGTGGTTAATATTTATAATTTTTGCAAAGTAAGCAAGTGGTTATATAATATTCGATTGGTCAGGGAATATTTGTTTTAACAGGGAATATTTGTACGAAGACACAATCATTTATGGACCCCAAAATGGAAGTATTGTTGTACTTAGAAAACGACATAATTATCTTTTTATAAAAACAACGGCGGAAGTTTTATCGTTAAACTGTTGAACTACCCGGTAGTAAAAGTACAAAGAATACGCTGCGTGGTTGCATAGTAGCACGGTATTGATTATATGATGCTTACGTGAGAAGTCACTCGCTTATACTCAATTATTGTTATAAAGAATTATCGCATCATATCTCTCTCATATTATTTATTCGATTATTGTCACAGTATCATCTGCATTATATGATATATTATTAAATCAATAATTGAGACGACAAAGTTATTCATATTATTAAATTGTAATATTTACAATGTCTAAAAGTTTTGTCAAGGAGAGGTTTGGTCATCTAATTGCGGGCCAATAAGGAGAAATCCTTATCGGAAAAACCCTATTTCATAGGAACGACCTGATTATTAAATATTGTGAGTTATAATATTAATGATGAATAAATTCGTGTTGATTAAAGATGAAATTGATAGTTCCATTGTGTTGGAATTATTAGTGTTAGTGGAAATCAATATTTATTTCAATATTAATTGATGTCTAGAAGTTATATTGACCAGTCGGGTAATTAACCGGATAAATGAGCAATTAATTGCTATTAATTCACATGATTATAACTATTTGTTCACAAGTGTGTACTATTGATTCACATTCTTGTACAATTAGGGGAATTGGTGCAAGATTGATAATACTTGCATGACTAAGTTAAAAATAGAGGTATAGATGGAGGTACTATACTGTAATTTATATTTTTACATGATTATAGCTATTGATTCACATGATTGAACTATTGATTCACATTATTTACTATAAGGGGAGGTGGTGCAAGTTTGATAATACTTGCAGGACTAAATTAAAAATGAAAGAAAAGTTGAAGGTATTGTACTAAAATATTTCGAGCCCCAAAACGTGCAATTATCAAAACTATATTTTCCTATAAATAGAAGCTCATTCTTCCTTCATTTCTCACCAATTCACTAAAGCTATAGAGCAATTATTATAGAAAGAAATTATAGAGAGAAAGAAAAAGAGAAGTATGCTACCTCTCTACTTCAGAATCCGGTTTCTTTCTAAGGTAAGGGGTATTATTTCTTTCGTATTCACGAAAAGAGCTTCTGTTATTCCATTCTTTATTATTATGTTAGAATAACTTGTCTATACGAAGTACCGCATACATGGTGAAATTCTTCTTTTATTCCATTCTTTATTATTATGTTGGAATAACATATCTATGCGAAGTACTGCATATATGGTGAAATTCTTCTGTTATTCCATTCTTTATTATTCTTTTGGAATATCCTGTCTATGCGGATTATGCTTGACCTGGTTCCATTCTTTATTATTCTGTTGGAATAACCTGTCTGTGCGGTTTATCGCATGCATGGTGAATTCTTTGTTATTCCATTCATTATTATTCTATTGGAATATCCTGTCTATGCGGATTACGCTAGACCTGTTTCCATTCTTTATTATTCAGTTGGAATAACCTGTCTGTGCGGTCTATCGCATGCATGATGAATTCTTCTATTAATCCATTCTTTATTATTCTGTTGAAATATCCTGTCTGTGCGGATTACGCATGACCTGGTTCCATTCTTTATTATTCTGTTGTAATAACCTGTCTATGTGGATTATCACATGCATGGTGAATGATCCTTCGTATACATTCCTTATTATGTTGTGGAAATGATCTGTCTACATGGATTACCGCATGGCGGGTGAAAATCCATTTGCAGTTTCATATATTCTATGATACTCATTTGGTTAAAGTTTTGGCTTCTATACTCCATGAAATTAGTAGAATATCCTGGATATTTGCGCTTCATCCGGTATCTTTTCATGGAAATATTCTTCTGAGTATTCTTGAATTTTACTCCACAAAGCATTATCATGTTGATAATTTGGACGTAATTGATTTCAAGATAAATTAACTTATAAATCTTTAAAATTTATTCTCGAACTTGTTTTATTGAATTATTATGTCATTGTCATCATCCTCATGCTTATATTGTGATGAAAGTCATCTTTGGCTTACGTGTATAGATGGACTTGGTATGATTATGACCATGGATTATTCGGTATAATCATAACCTGTAATGTTATAAATGATGTGGTAAAAGTCCTCGTGAGGCATCGTATTTGCATTGATGCATTTTTGATATGATTATGCTTTTTGGATTATGATTATAGTCATGACCATTAATGATTTAATGAATATTCTTGGCTCGTAGTGCAGGGATGACTTGATGATGTGGTTTATTTATTTAGCTGAGTCTCAGCGATAAAAATTGATGAAAACATTTTAAATCATAGAAGATAGTAGATATCATGTTGTACTTGACTCTTCTAATGGATTGCTTATTCCGCTGCAGTTAAACTTGATGTCTATTGTATTTTATCAGTTTAACATTGTTGAAGACTAATGATAATTTATTTTGCATTATCTTAGTCATAATATTTCATACTGGGCTAGTTGAGCTCACCCTTTGTTTCATTGTTCTCTTCAGGAAATGAGAACGTAGCCGGGACTAGTCGGGGAATGGAGTGATGGTCTAGATGATAGCATTAGTAGTCCTCACTATTCTATTAAATAGTGTGGCAATAAATGTAATGAGGACTCCATTGAGTGTGGATATTGTCTAAATGATAATATTCTTATTAAAACTCTTATATTATGTTTTGTCGTATTTTACACGACTGTTGTATAATTAAGTTGTATTTGAATTTTGTACCACGTATTTGGCGACTCAAGATGGGTAATGTATACCTATTTTGGGGGCGGCACTGTTGGTATCAAAGCTTATAGATATGATCCATGGTTGAGATGTGAGACAAGAACTAGGAGGGGAGAGAAGGGGAATTCCATCGCTAGTATGACCTACCTAAGTTTATTTGATATTTAATTAGTCGGTCAGAGTATAGGGATAATACGTGATATGTTAATTAACCCTTGTTTTGTGGCAGTATTTGAAAATGGCATCCGAAAATGTTGAGATAAACAATGAAGCACATGAGACCGTTGAGTCACCACAGATTAATGCCCAGGATAATGTTCTACAGGAAGATAATAATCCTCATGTAAAAATAACACCGATGAAATGGTGAACGATGGGATGTTCAGAGGCTTTATATAATTCATGCAACATCAGGCGAAAGCGGCTCCTGTCCAAAATGCAGGTGGAAACACTGACAACTCTCGGACGATCACCGATAAGCAGTTCAAGGAGCTGGGACCACCGGAGTTTTTGGAGAGCCAAAACCACTTAAGGCGGAGACGTGGATATAGCAGATCAACAAGATATTTGATGTCTTGGGATGCTCCGAGGAACAAAAGGTTCCCTTTGCCACCTTCATAGGCATATTATCGGTGGAATCAGGCATCAATTTGATCGTGGGAAGTTCAAGAAAGCGTTACAAGTACTTTCCTGAAAGTATTCATCACGTGAAGGAGGTAGAGTTCATCAAGCTTGAGCAAAATAATATGATCGTGGCGCAGTACGAAGCTAAGTTTACTGAGTTGTCTCGGTTTGCGTCCCACTTGGTTGATAATGAGGAGAGAATGACGCGGATGTTTCTAAGAGGTTTGAAACCCGAGATACGTCAATACCTAATTTCTCACAAACCGTGTTTGTATTCAGATGTTTGAATATGGCTCGCTTATTCGAGAGCGATAATGAGTCAACCCAACCAAGAGAGAGCAACCGACAAGTCGATAATACAATGGTGGTAGCGATCATCAAGCGGTGACAACAAACGTGGAGGGAATCAACATGCCAGAAATGGTAATCACTTCGGTGGTAATCATGTCCATGACACTAAGAGTTGACATTCTAAGAAGAGGAGATTCAACAATGATGGAAAGACGTCAGCACCAGCACCTATTGTTAAAGAAGGAGAACGACCACCGGTCGTATGTTATAAATACGGAGGGGAAGGACACATCAGTCCAAACTGCACGATGCAGTCTAAAGCATGTTATAATTATGGAAAAGAAGTTAACCTAGCCTGATTTTGTCGTGCACCAAAGTCAAGTCCAGTTGGGATGGAGACATCAAAGGGTGTCCCTGACAAGACAAAACCGGTAGTTCAAGGGAGAGCGTTTGTCGTAACCTCCCAAAAAGCAAGGAATCCAAACAAGGTGATCACGGATAAGCTAATCATAAACTCTATCGAAGTTTATACTTTATTTGATAACGGTTCTACCCATTCCTTTATTTCTCCTACTTGCGCTCAACGTTTAAATTTGACTCCGGAGAAATTAGACTTTGACTTATCTGTTGAAACTTCGTTGGGAGAAACCTTCATTACATCCACTGTTTATAACTCTTGTTTGATTCAGATCGATAACCGCACGTTACCTGTCGATCTTATTTCTTTGAAAATACTTGCATTTGATGTGATTTAAGGGATTGATTGGTTAACTACTCATCATGCTAAAATCAATTATTTTCGTAAGGTTGTTAGCTTTCATATTCCTAACCAACCTATTATACTAATTCAAGCAACCAAACCACTAAAAGTCAATCATCGTCATATCAAATCATAAAGCTATTCGTTTATTGAAAAATGGATATCAAGCTTTCTTAGCCCATGTCACGGATTTAAATCAAAATACGTCAGATTTAAATTATATTTCTATTGTTAATAAATGTCCTAACGTATTCCCTGAAGAACTTCATGTCCTACCCCCAGAGCGTGAAATTGAATTTTGTATCGACCTTGAATCTGGTACAAAACCCATTTCCAAAGCCCCATATCAAATGACTCCTATTGAACTTCAGGAGTTAAAAACCCAACTATAAGAATTGTTAGACATCGGTTTCATTCATCTTAGTACATCTCCTTCAGGTGCTACTGTTCTATTCGTGAAGAAGAAAGATGGAAGTATGCGACTTTGTATTGATTATAGGGAGTTGAATCATGTCACTGTCAAAAATAGGTACCCATTGCCTCGTATTGATGACCTGTTTGACCAGTTACAAGGAGCTAAATTCTTTTCAAAGATTGATCTTCGTTCCGGATATCATCAGTTGAAGATTAAAACTGATGACATTCCAAAGACTACATTCAAAACTCGGTACGGGCATTATGAATTCCTAGTCATGTCTTTTGAATTAACTAATGCTCCTGCTGCCTTCATGTACATGATGAACTGAGTATTCAAGGAATATTTGGATCACTTTGTGGTCGTCTTTATTGATGACATCCTCATATACTCCAAAACCTGTGAAGACCATGAGAAACACTTGAGGCTGATACTTCAAAAGCTTCGTGAAAACAAGCTTTATGCCAAGTTGAATAAATACGAGTTCTGGCTTGAGGAAGTTGCATTCCTTGGGCACATAATATCAAATCATGGAATATCTGTTGACCCGAAAAAGATTGAAGCAATTCAAAGCTGGGAGCAACCTAAGTCAGTGACCGAAGTACGTAGCTTTCTCGGCTTATCTGGTTATTATCGGAGATTCGTAGAAGGGTTTTCTCGAATCGCTACTCCATTAACTCAGCTGTCTTGAAAAGATATAAAGTTTGGTTGGAGCGAGGAATGTGAAAAGAGTTTTCAAGAACTCAAGAGGAGACTCATTTCAGCACCTGTTCTGACAATACCATCTGGCTCGGAGAGATTTGTCATCTATAGTGATGCTGCAGGCAAAGGTTTAGGATTTGTTCTCATGCAATATGGGAAAGTCATAGCCTATGCCTCACGACAACTCAAAGAATATGAGAGGAATTATCCTACTCATGATCTAGAGTTGGCAGCAGTCATTTTTGCGCTTAAGATTTGGATGCATTACCTGTATGGAGAGAAGGTGGAGATCTATACGGATCATAAAAGCCTTAAATATTTCTTTACTCAAAAGGAACTCAACATGCGTCAACGACGATGGCTTGAGTTGTTGAAAGATTATGATCATACCATCCTGGAAAAGTTAACGTAGTAGCTGACGCATTGAGTAGAATATCATATGCGGGTACGAGTGTAATATTGTCAACGCAAAGACCCATTTTGTATGACTTGGAAAGGATGGAAATATAGTTAAAGACTCCAGGTACCCATGTGATGATGGTGAATATACGAGTAGAGCCGACTTTAATCGATAAAGTTAAAGCTGCTCAAACTATAGACTTGGAGCTGATGCGTATGAAGAAGAAAGTGCAAGAAGGTGCTATCCCGGAAGCAAGAATCGATGAAGAAGGAATACTTCGAGTCAACTCTAGACTTTGTGTTCCTAACGATTCTAACTTAAAGTATAAAATCATGATGGAGGCGCACAACACACCATTTGCAATCCATCCTGGGAGTACCAAAATTTAACGTGATCTTCGACATACATTTTAGTGGAGCAATATGAAGAGAGAGATAGTGGGGTTTATCTCAAGGTGTCTAACTTGTCAACGAGTCAAGGTGGAGCATCAAGTGCCAAAAGGTCCATTGCAACCACTTGAAATTCCAGAATGGAAGTGGGAGCACATTACCATGGATTTTGTTACTAGTCTTCTCAAGGTTTCTTAAGGCATAGATGTGATTTGGGTCATTGTTGATAGATTGACCAAGTCTGCTCATTTCTTACCGATACGAGAAACTTATACACTTGAACGTCTTGCTAGTATGTATATAAACGAGATTGTAAGATTGCATGGTATGCCAGTATCCATAGTTTCTGATCGAGACCCAAGATTCACTTCAAGATTTTGGGTTAGTTTGCAAAAAGCTATGGGCACAGATTTACGATTTATTTCGGCATATCATCCTCAAACGGATGGGCAGTCGGAAAGGACTATTCAAACTCTTGAAGATTTATTAAGACTCTGTGTCCTTGACTTCAAGGGAAGTTGGGACAAGTTATTACCATTAGTGGAGTTTTCCTACAACAATAGTTATCAATCAAGTATTGGCATGGCTCCATTTGAGGTGTTGTATGGAAGAAAGTGTCGTTCTCCAGTATGCTGGGATGAGGTGGGTGAACCAACGTTGTTGGGACCAGAGTTGGTACGTATAACTACAGAAAAGATTCAAATGATCCGACAACGTCTAAAAACCTCACAAGATCGACAAAAGAGTTATGCCGATCTTCATCGAAAAGACATGGAATTCAATATTGGAGATCATGTGTTGTTACGTGTTTCTCCATGAAAAAGAGTTACGAGATTTGGAAAAAGAGGAAAGCTCAATCCTCGATTCATTGGCCCATTTATAATCCTCGAACGAGTAGGAGCTGTGGCCTATAGACTTGCCTTACCGCCAAGTATGTCTCGTGTTCATAATGTTTTTCACATATCTATGTTACGTAAATATGTGAAAGATCCGAACCATATTATTAAATTAGAACCAAACGAGATAGAGGAAGATTTAACGTATGAAGAGTTACCTGTTAAAATCTTGGATAAGAAGGATCATATTCTACGCTATAAAGTTATACCTCAATTCAAAGTTTTGTGTAGAAACCACGATGTGGAGGAAATGACCTGGGAGTTAGAATCTGAGATGAAATCAAGGTATCCTCACCTCTTCGACATACCAGGTATGCACCCTAATTTCGAGGACGAAATTTCATAAGAAGGGGAGGTTGTAAGACCCCAACTTTTATGAAGAAAGAATAATTTTCTAGAAATATATTTTTGTATATTATGGTGTGGATTTGATATAATGTTATAGTTGTGGATAATATTTACCAATTTTTTAAAGTAAGCAAGTGGTTATATAATATTCAGTTGGTCGGCGAATATTTGTTTTAACAGGGAATATTCGTACGACGACACAATCATTGGGGGACCCCACAACGGAAGTATTGTCGTAGTTAGAAAATGACTTAATTATCTTTTTATAAAAATAACGGCGGAAGTTTTACCGTTAAACTGTTGAACTACCCGGTAGTAAAAGTGCAGTAATACGCGTGGTTGCATAGTAGCACATGGTATTGATTATTGATGCTTACGTGAGAAGTCACTCAGTTATACTAAATTATTACTACAGTAATTGTTGCATCATATCTCTCATATTATTGATTCGATTATTGTCACAACATCATCTGCATTATATGATATATTATTAAATCAATAATTGAGACGACAAAGTTATTCATATTATTAAATTGCAATATTTACAATGTCTAAAAGTTCTGTCAAGGAGAGGTTTGGTCATCTAATTGCGCGCCAATAAGGAGAAATCTTTATCGGAAAGCCCCCACTTTCCTAGGAATGACCTGATTTTTAAATATTGTGAGTTATAATATTAATGATGAACAAATTCGTGTTGATTAAAGATGAAATTGATAGTTCCATTATGTTGGAATTATTAGTGTAAGTGGAAATCAACATTTATTTCGATATTAATTGATGTCTGGAAGTTATACTGACCAGTCAGGTAATTAACCGGATAAATGAGCAATTAATTGCTATTAATTCACATGATTATAACTATTTGTTCACATGTGTGTACTATTGATTCACATTCTTGTACTATTAGGGGAGTTGGTGCAAGATTGATAATACTTGCATGACTAAGTTAAAAATGGAGGTTTAGATGGAGGTTATATACCGTAATTCAGTATTTTCACATAATTATAACTATTGATTCACATGATTGAACTATTGATTCACATTATTTACTATTAGGGGGAGGTGGTGCAAGTTTGATAATACTTGCAGGACTAAATTAAAATGAAAGAAAAGTTGAAGGTATCAGATTTGAAATATTTTGAGCCCCAAAACGTGCAATTATCGAAACTATATTTTTCTATAAATAGAAGCTCATTCTTCCTTCATTTCTCACCAATTCACTAACGCTATAGAGCAATTATTATAGAGAGAAATTATAGAGAGAAAGAAGAAGAGAAGTCTGTTACCTCTCTACTCCAAAGATCAAGTTTCTTTCTAAGGTAAGGGGTATTATTTCTTTCAGATTCATGAAGAGAGCTTCATTATTCCATTTTTTATTGTTATGTTGAATAACTGCATCATGCCAAGTACCCGCATACATGGTGAAATTCTTCTATTATTCCATTCTTTATTATTATGTTGAATAACTCATATCATCAAGTCACCGCATACATGGTGAAATTCTTATTTTATTCCATTCTTTATTATTATGTTGGAATAACCTGTCTATGCGAAGTATCGCATACACGGTGAAATTCTTCTGTTATTCCATTCTTTATTATTTTGTTAGAATATCCTGTCTGTGCGGATTACGCTAGACCTGGTTCCATTTTTTATTATTCTGTTGGAATAACATATCTGTGCGGTCTATCGCATGCATGGTGAATTCTTTGTTATTTCATTCTTTATTATTCTGTTGGAATATCCTGTCTATGCGGATTACGCTAGACCTGGTTCCATTCTTTATTATTCTGTTGAAATAACCTGTATGTGCGGTCTATCGTATGCATGGTGAATTCTTCTGTTATACCATTCTTTATTATTCTGTTGGAATATCCTGTCTTTACGGATTACACATGACCTGGTTCCATTCTTTATTATTCTGTTGGAATAACCTGTCTATGTGGATTACCACATGCATGGTGTCCTTCGTATTCATTTCTTATTAAATTATGGATATAATCTGTCTACGTGGATTACCGCATGGCGGGCGAAAATCCATTTGCAGTTTCATATATTCTATGATACTCATTTGGTAAGTTTTAGCTTCTATACTCCATAAAATTAGTAGAATATCCTGGATATTTGCGCTTCATCCAGTATCTTTTCATGGAAATATTCTTCTGAGCATTCTTGAATTTTTACTCCACAAAGCAGTATCATGTTGACAATTTGGACGTAATTGGTTCCTAGATAAATTAATTTATAAATCTTTAAAATTTATCCTTGAATTTGTTATATTGAATTATTATGTCATTGTCATCATCCTCATGCTTATATTATGGTGAAAGTCATCTTTGGCTTACGTGCATAGATGGACTTGGTATGATTATGACCAGGGATTATTCTGTATAATCATGACCTGTAATGTTTTAAATGATATGGTAAAAATCCTCAGTGGCCTGTAGTGCATTGAATTGCACTTTCTCTATCCAAAATTCGCATTTGGAAAATTTTGCGTACAACTTCTCGTTCCTTAACGCCTCCAAAACCATCTTCAGATGTTCGGCGTGTTCTTCTTTTGTTTTTGAGTAGATAAAAATATCGTCAATGAAAACTACCATAAACTTATCTAAGAATGGCTTGAAGACTCAATTCATCAAGTCCATAAATGCTGCTGGAGCATTCGTTAACCCGAACGATGATAACCTGTTTGTAAATCAATCTTCGAGTAATACTTGACTCCCTTCAGTTGGTCGAAAAGATCGTCTATCCTTGGTAATAGATATCTATTCTTAATCGTCACTCTGTTTAATTCTCGATAATCGTTACAGAGCCTCATCATCCATCCTTCTTTACAAACAATATTGGTGCTCCCCAAGGAGACACACTCGTTCGTATGTAACCCTTATCCAGTAACTCTTACAATTGTATTATCAATTCCTTTATTTCTACAGGCACCATAGGTATGGGGTTTTCGAAATCGATGCATTTCTCGGCACTAAATCTATTACGAATTCGATTTCTCTATCTGGCGGAAGACCAGGTAGATCATCCAAAAATACATCTTGAAATTCTCTTACTACGGATATATCCTTAATTTTTACTCCCTTTTTTCGAGTGTCAACAATATACGCTAAGTAACCTACACATCCTTTTCTTATTAATCTCTTAGCCTGCATCATCGTAAGACAACATGACTGCTTAAGCGATGAGCTACCATAAAACACTACCTTAGACTTATTCGGTGTTTGAAGGTTCACACTTATATTCTGATAGCCAATTACCGCGGCATGGTTATACAACCAATCCATTCCCAGTATTACGTCAAACTCTCCCAATCTTATCGGGATCAGGTCTACGCTTAGTTCATGACCTCTAATATTTACTCGTTAATTTCGGTAAATATACTCTACAAGGATTAATTCCTTATTCGCAACTTCTATGTTCAACGGATTTCTTAATCGTTCTCGGGGTAAAATAAGTCAACTAGGAAATTCCTCAGATATAAAAGAACAGGTGGCACCCGAATCAAACAATACATAAGCATTTATATCATTGATCGGGATGATACCTGACACAACATCCTTCGCAGCTACCGCATCCTGGACGGTCATATTAAATGTTCTAGAAGTTGGACGGTTGGATGGCGTCGGTCTGCCAATCATCAGTTTGCCACTCCCTCCTTGTTGGCCGCTTCCTCGGCTACTTCCTTTCTTCGGGCAGTCTTTGATCAGATGGTCCAACGAACCACAAGCGAAACACCCTTTGATCTTCTTCGGCTTTGGGCAGTTTGGAGCATAATGCCCCTCTTGGCCATAGTTCTAACATACACTGCGCCGTTTCTAACATTCACCCTGGTGATACCTTCCACACTTTGTGCATCCTTCCACCTTCTTCTTAAACTCTCCTCAAAATTTCCCTACTTAATTATTGAGATTCTTGTTGTTGTCGTTGTTCTCCCACTTCATCTTTCCTAAGTTGCTACCTCCGCTGCTACTTCCTCCTCGGTTCCCTCCACCGACGCTCTTTCCCTTCTTCTCTTTGTTATACAGACTTAAAGCTTCACTGTGATGCCCCTAAAATAGGTATACATCACCTATTCTGAGTCGCCAAATACATGGTACAAAATACAAATACAATCTTAAATATACAACATGAGCTGTGAGTTTTAATACAAATATTGTCTTCTAGACAGTATTCAAACTCAAAATAAGTCCTCAATACATTTATTATCACACTATTTCATAGAATAGTGAGGACTACTAATCCTATCATCTAGACCGTCACTCCGTTCCCCGACTAGTCCCTGCTACGTTCTCATTTCCTGAAGAGAACAATGAAAGCCAAAGGGTGAGCTCAACTTGCCCAGGAAGAAATATTATGGCTAAGATAATGCGTAATAAATTATCGTTAGCCTTCAATGATGTTAAACCGATACAATATAACAAACATCAAGTTTAACAAAGAAATGAACAAGCAATCCATTAGAAGAGTCAAGTAGAGAATAAAATCTACTATCTTCTATGATTTAAAAGGTTTTTCATCACTTTTATCGCTGAGACTCAGCTTAATAAATAAACCACATCATCCCTGCACTACGACCAATGATATTCATTAGTATCACGACCACAAATTATACATGCACTACAGGGCAAGGATACTCGTGTTTTCATCAATGGTCATGATCATGCCAACAACTGTCCATCAATGCACTACGGGACAATGAGAACTTTACCACATCATTTGTAACATTACGGTCATGACTATACCGAATAATCCCTGGTCATAATCATACCAAGTCCATCTATGCACTACAGGCCACGGATGACTTTCAACATAATATAAACATGGGGATGATGACAATGACATAATAATTCAATAAACAAGTTCAAGAAATAAATTTTAAAGATTTATAAGTTAATTTATCCTAAACTCAAAAATGTCCAAATTGTCAACATGATACTGCTTTGTGGAGTAAAATTCAAAAATGCTCAGAAGAATATTTCCATGAAAAGATACTGGATGAAGCGCAAATATCCATGATATTTTACTAATTTCATGGAGTATAGAAGCCAAAACTTTAACCAACTGAGTATAATAGAATATATGAAACTGCAAATGGGTTTTCGCCCGCCATGCGGTAATCCATGTAGACAGATCATTTCCACAATTTAATAAGGAATGAATACAAAGGATCATTCACCATGCATGTGGTAATCCAGATAAACAAAAGTTATTCCAATGTAATAATAAAGAATGGAATAATGTAAGAATTCACCAAGCATGCGATAGATCAAATGCAAGCATGTGTTATTCCCAATGTAATAATAAATAATGGAACCAGTCATGCGAAATCTGCGCGATGTAAAGGATATTCCAACAAAGATAATAAAGAATGGAATAACAACAAAATTCACTGTGCATGCGATAGATCGCATGCATGAAAGTTATTCCAATAGAATAATAAATAATGAAACCAAAGTTATGAGTAATACGCATGTATGCAGGATATTCCAATGTAATAATAAAGAATGGAATAATGTAAAATTTCACCATGTATGCAGATTTGGCAGATAGACATGTGTTATTCCAATAGAATAAAATATAGTGGAACCGAAGTCATGCGTAATAATGCATGAGATAGGATATTCCAATAGAATAATAAAGAATGGAATAATGTAAGAATTTCACCATGTATGTGGTACTCAGATGACATAAAGTTATTCCAACATAATAATAAGCAATGGAATAACAATAGCTCTCTTCATGAAAATGAAAGAAATAATACCCCTTACCTTAGAATAAAGTTGGATACTAGAATAGAGAGGTAGCAGACTTCTCTTCTTCTTTCTCTCTATAGCTTCTCTCTCTATAGCTTGTATCTCTATAATTTCTCTTGTGAGACTTAGTGAATTGGTGAGAAATGAAGGAAGAATGAGCTTCTATTTATAGAAAAATATAGTTTTGATAATTGAACATTCTGGGGCTCGAAATATTACAGTACAATACCTTTAACTTTTCTTTTATTTTTAATTTAGTCCTGCAAGTATTATCTAACTTGCACCACCTCCCCTAATAGTAAATCATGAGAATCAATAGTAAATCATGTGACTCAATAGTTCTAAACATGTAAAAAAATTAATTATAGTATAGTACCTTCATCTATACCTCCACTTTTAATTTAGTCATGCAAGTATTATCAATCTTGCACCAACTCCCCTAATAGTAAATCATGTGAATCAATAGTACACACCTGTGAACACATAGTTATAAGCATGTGAATTAATACCAATTAATTGCTCATTTATCCGATTAATTACCCGATTGGTCAATATAACTTCCAGACATCAATTATCATCGAAATAAATGTCGATTTTCACTAACACAGATAATCCCAACACAATGGAACTATCAATTTCATCTTTATTCAACATAAACTTATTCATCATTAATATTATAACTCACAATATTTAACAACCAGGTCATTCCCAGGAAAGAGGGGGCTTTCCGATAAGGATTTCTCCTTATTGGCGCACAATTAGGTGACCAAACCTCTCCTTGACAGAACTTCTAGACATTGTCAATATTACAAATAATAATATGAATAACTTTGTCGTCTCAATTATTGATTTAATAATATAAAATAATATGCAGATGATACTATGACAATAATTGAATCAATAATATGAGAGATATGATGCAGCAATTATTGTAGCAATAATTGAGTATAACTGAGTGACTTCTTACGTAGGCATCAATAATTAATATCATGTGCTACTATGCAACCACGCGTATTACTGTACTCTTACCACCGGGTATTTTATGACAACTTGCTTACTTTGCAAAATTTTCAAATATCACCCTTAACTTTAAACTTTTATCAATTTAATTATTTACCAAAATAGAAAAATTGAATACTTTTATTTCATAAAATTCGGGATCTCACAATCTCCCATCCTTATGAAATTTTGCCCTCTAAATTTACGTACTTGGTAGTTCGAAGAGATGAGAATACCTTGCTTTCTCGGATTGTACCTTCCTGGTTATTTCATCTCTATCATGATTTTCCCATTTCTCATCTCCTGTATTTTATAAGGGTTAATTGACATACCACATAATATCCCTATACTCTAACCGACCAATTAAATACCAAATAAAATTAGGTAGGTCATACTAGCGAATGAATTCCCCGTCTCTCCCCTCCTAGTTCTTGTCTCACATCTTAGCCAGGGATCATATCCCTAAGCTCTGATACCAAAATAGGTATACATCACCTATTTTGAGTCACCAAATACATGGTATAAAATACAAATACAATCTTAAATATAATAACATGAATGTGAGTTTTAATACAAATATTGTCGCAGATTCAAACTCAAAATAAGTCCTCAATACATTTATTATCACCTATTTCGAGGACTACTAATGCTATCATACGATGGCCACCGTAAACAATTTACAACTTTATTATTACAATAATGTAGAATAAAATCGTTAGTGAGTTTATAAATACAAATATTATCTTCTAGAAGACAATATCTATATCAAAGGTTTTTAAATCCTCATCACATTTATCGATACATTATTTTACAAAATGGTGAGGACTACTAAAACTGTGAGTTTTACAAAAACCTTCATTCCATAAATCCTCATCACATTTATTGATACATTATTTTACAAAAATGGTGAGGACTACTAAACAAATCTTTCTAAAACCTTATTCATCGCCTCGCTATATTCTCGCCGAGAAAAATGGAACAAAAGGAAAAGGGTGAGCTCAACTAGCTCAAGAAGAATATTATGACTAAGATAATATACAACAAATTATCGTTAGTCTTCAACAGGAAAAATCTAATAGAATACAATAGACAACAAATTTTAAATCAATATTCGCAATGAAATAATAATTCATTAGAAGAGTTAAGTAGAGAATGCAAACTACTATCTTCTATGTATGAATTTAAAAGTTCATCGCTCATCTTTTATCCCCGTAACATCAATCAATATACATCCGAATCAAATATTCATCTTTGCACTATGTGCCAAAGATATTCATCACCGGGTCATGTTCATTTAAACACTGCTCATCTTTGCACACGGGCCAAAGATATTCTTCGTAAATCATTCATCTTTACACTATGTGCCAAAGATATTCTTAAGAAATCATTCATCTTTGCACTACTAAGCCAAAGATATTCCATAATATCATCATTTAAGACCGAGGATGATGAAAAATATTTTTTTAAAGAAACGAATCCAAAGGAAAAAAATGACAAGGATTAAGGATTAAGGATTCAGATTTTTGTTTTATCCACGCCCAAAAATACCTCAAAAATAATCATAGTGGTGTAAAATTCAAGAATGATCAAAACATGGATACAATCAAAGTTAGTATCCGTAATAGATGTTTTGGATTTAAAAGAAGAAATTTTATTTTTTATGAATGAATAAATCAGATATCGTGAATAGTGCCAGATACGTGAATACGTGAATGAATAGTAACTCCGACACCAAAAGATAGAAATTCCACAAAAACATCTTCACGCTTCATTAATAGTACTCGTGAATAAGAATCGTGAATAAGAACTCATGAATAAGTAACTCGTGAATAGTAACTCATGAATAGTAACCCATGAATAGTAACCCCGACATGAAAAAGTTCCAAATTTGATAAAACTTCAGATCAATATTTCAAAGATAATGATATCAAGAAATAATATCATTCGAGAAAAAAATAATATCCCTTACCTCGAAAGATCAAGATTTCTAATTTAGAAAATACTGTATATAGTGTCAAGGAACTTGCACCGCCTAGCAATACTCAAAGTATACTCAAAATACTCACAAGAATACGCCGATAATATAGAGAGAGAAAATTTTAGTTTCGTGTGATTTTCAATTCTAACCCAAGACCCTATTTATAGAAAACGCTAGAACACCAAAAAGTAAAATTTAATAAAATAATAATATAATTAAACAAATTCAAGCCCTTTTTAGACCAATCTGAATTCAGCACATTTGTATCACATGTGGGATGCAAAAAACGTTTTTCTTAAATAAAACAATTAAAACTTCCAAAAATTAATTATTTCGTAACTTCGTAACTTCAATAATTCATAATTAATAGCCCTTTCATCAGAAAATTGAATCTCATGAGTTTTTATAGGAAATTCAATTTCTACAACTTTGCAGAAGAAAGTTTTTCCAAATTCCAAACAGAAATCGACCAAATCCACAAAAACAAGCGATTTTTAAAGTTATAATCAAATTTCAAACCAATAAATGGGGTCCACCGACATGTTTAACATGTTTTAAACATTTATTGAAACAAAAATACTCTTCCTCCTCAGATACTCATATATCCCACATTCGTTGTAAAAATATCACCATTATTATATTATTTATAATAATATATTTAAACGAATTATTTTATCGTAAAAAGATAAAATATTAATTTTCAACAATTGTCATTTTAAAAATTTTCTCCATCTATATCCACATAAAATCAATATTTTCCTCATCATATAAATCAATAATTAATTATTCACAAATAATATTACGTAATCACAATATCGACAACCGTGCAGCTTCCTCAGAAAGAGGGGCTTTCCAATAAGAATTTCTTCATCGGGCGCAAGCAATTAGGTGACCAAACCTCTCCTTAGATGTAACTTTCTAGACATTGCCAATAATGTTATCTAATAATATTATTCAGATAATATGAATTATTGCTTCGATAATGAAAAATACATCAGTAATGACAATTATCAAACAACAAAGAATATAAAATATCAACGCAAAGAATTATTAACTCAAAAAAAATATCGAATAAAGAATTATCGTAACCATTATCGAGTAGTAGTGCTTTCACGTAAGAATCAATAATTGGTGCAATACCGTGTGCTAATTGCTCAACAACGCCAGATTAGTGTGTTTTAACCAACCGGTATTCCAACAAGATAATTCAGAATAACTACGCCTGTTATTTAAAAACAACTTATATTTGTCGCATTTTCTTCATCCAATCGCTTTCCATTATGGGCCCCATACATGGTCAATACTCGCCGCATTTAATATTCCCCGACAAGCATTTAATATTCCACCACCAAACTAATATTCCCCGACAATAATGAATATTTTATAACCACTTGCTTATTTTGAAATATTCACAGATTTAACCCTTAACTATCCACATTAATCAAATCAACCCTTACTATTTCAAAATAATAAATAAAGGAAATTCCTTTTATTTAAAAAATTTGGGGTCTTACAACCTCCCTCCTTATGAAATTTCGTCCTCTAAATCGACGACGACGATTCGGTGTGTTTCAAAAGGTGAGGATACCTCGCTTTCATTTCCGCTTCCAATTCCCTGTGTCATTTCCTCTATAGCATGATTCCTCCACAAAACTTTAACTTGTGGTATGACCTTTTCATACAGTAGGACATGCTCCTTCCTATCCAAGATCTTGACAGTACCTCCTCACACGTTAAGTCTTCGCTTATCTCGTCCGGTTCTAACTCAATAACGTGGTTCGGGTCTTTCACATATTTATTAAGTACAGATATGTGAAACACATTATGAACACGTAGACATACTTTGAGGTAACGCAAGTCTATAAAGCTACATTTCCTACTCGGCCAAGAATTTGAAATGGACCAATAAATCGTGGATCGAGCTTTCTCTCTTCCCAAATCTTGTAACTCCCTTCCATGGAGCAACTCGCAACAATACATGATCCCCTACATTAAATTCCACGCCCTTTCGATGAAGATCCGCATAACTCTTTTTGTCGATCTTGTGCCGCTTTGTATACGCTTGTCAATCATTTGGATCTTTTCAGTAGTCATACGCATTTTAACTCGAGTCCCAACAATGTTGCTTCACCCACCTCATCCCAACATATCGAGAACCACATTTTCGGCCCATATAATGCTTCAATGGAGCCACACCTATACTTGCTCGATAATCGTTGTTGTAGGAGAATTCCACCAATGGTAAATACTTATCCCAACCGCCCTTGAAGTCTAGGACACAGTAGTCTTAATAAATCTTCAAGAGTTTGAATAGTCCCTCTCGATTGTCCGTCTGCTTGGGGATGGTATGTCAACTAAATCGCAAACTGCGCTCATAGCTTTTTTGCAAGCTAACCCAAAATCTTGAAGTGAATCTTGGGTCACGATCCAAACTATGGATACAGTGCATGCCATGCAACCTCACAATCTCATTCACGCATATACTAGCAAGACGCTCAAGGAATAAGTCTCCAGACGGCAAGAAATGAGCAGACTTGGTTAATCTATCAACAATAACCCAAATAAAGATTGATGCCTTGAGAAACCGTAGAAGACCCCAGAACTAAATCCATGGTAATGTGTTCCCACTTCCATTTCGGAATCTCAAGTGGTTGCAACGGACCCTTAGGTACAAGATGCTCCGCCTTTACACGCTGGCAAGTTAAACACATCGAGATAAACTTTGCAATCTCTCTCTTCATATTGTTCCACCAAAATGTATGTCAAGATCACGATACATTTTAGTACTTCCGTGATGGATTGCAAATGGCGTATTGTGGCTCCATCATAATCTCAGACTTCAAATCGAGTCGTTAGAACACAAAGTCTAGAGTGGACTCAAGTATTCCTTCTTCATCAATTCTCGCCCCGAATAGCTCCTTCTTGTACTTTCTTCTTCATACGATCACCCGCCCGGCTTTGAGCAACCTTAACTTTTTCTATTAAAGTCGGCTCTCTGCAGATACTTGACATCATCGCACTCGCTCCTCAGATATGATCTTCTACTCAACGCGCCGCCTACCACGCTCGCTTTTCCGTGATGGTATCAATAGTGTGGTCGTAGTCTTCAATAGCTCGAGCCAACGTCGCCGCCGCATGTTGAGTTTTTTTGAGTGAAGAAATATTTAAGGCTTTTATGGTCTCGAATATATCTCCACTTTCTCCCCATATAGATAGTGCTCCATATTTTTAGCGCTGAAACGATCGGGCACGCTAACTCTAGATCATGAGTAGGATAATTCCTCTCATACTCTTTAAGTTGTCGCGAGGCATAGGCTATGACTTTCCCACGCTTCATGAGAACACATCCTAACCCTTTGCTCAAGCATCAGAGATAACAAATCCATCCGAACCAGATGGTATTGTTAGAACAAAAAGCCAAATAAGTCTCCTCTTAAGCTCTTGGAAACTTTTTTCGCGATTCTTCGCTCCAAACGAATTTTGTATCCTTCCGAAGTTAGCCGAGTTAATGGAGTAGCGATTCGAGAAAACCCTTCCACTAATCTCCGATAATAACCAAATAAGCCCAAAAGCTACGATTTTCACCACCGACTTTGTTGTTCTAACTTTCAGATTGCTTCAATCTTCACGGATCAACAGATACTCCATGTTTCGACACCACGCGCCCAAGGAATGCTACTTCCTCGCCGTAACTCGATTTCTTCAATTTGGCATATAGTTGGTTTTCACGAAGCCTTTCGAGTACCAAACTTCAAATGGTGCTCATGATCTTCACGACTTTTTGGAATATATGAGGATGTCATCAATAAAGACAACAACGAATCGATCCAAATATTCCTTGAATACTCTGGCTCATCATATCCATGAAAGTCAGTAGGAGCATTAGTTAGTCCGAAAGACATGACTAAGAATTCATAATGCCCATACCGAAGTTCTCAAGGCGCTTTGAATATCCTCAATTCTAATCTTCACCGATGATATCCGTAATCTAAGATCGATTTTTGAAAAGAATGTGTGCCTCAGAATCGGGTCAAACAAGTCATCAATACGAGGTAGAGGATACCTATTCTTGATGGTGACATGGTTCAATTCCCCGATAGTCAATACAAAGTCGCATACTCCCGCTCTTTCTTCTTTACAAATAAAAACAGAGCACCCCAAGGAGATGTACTAGACGAATGAAACCGATGTCCAACAATTCTCGTAGTTGGACCTTTAACTCCTCAAGTTCAATAGAGCCATTCGATATGGGGTTTTAGAAATGGGCTTGTACCGTGTTCAAGATCAATAAAGAATTCAACTTCACGCTCGGGGTAGACCGGAAGTTCTTCTAGAAATACGCCAGAAAGTCAATAACAACAGAATATTATTCAAATTTGACGTGTCTTTATTCAAATCCATAACATGGGCTAAGAAAGCTTGACATCCGCTTTTTCAATAAACGAATAGCTTTATGATTAGATATGATGTTGATTGATTTTAATGGTTTAGTTGCTTGAATTGCACAACAAAGTGGTTAGAATATGAAAACTAACAACCTTATTTTAAAACAATCAATTTTGGCATGATGAGTTAAGTTAACCAATCAATCCCTAAAATCACATCAAAAGCAAGTATCTTTAAAGAGATAAGGTCAATGTGTAAGGTAATGGTGCCAACTTGAATCAAACAAGATTTATAAACAAATGGATGTGATGAAAGTTTTCTCCCAACGGAGTTTCCACAGATAGTCAAAGTCTAATTTCTCCTGAGTCAAGTTTAAACGCTGAGCACATGCAGAGAGATAAATGAATGGGTAGCACCCCAGATCAAGTAAGGTATAAACTTCGCAAGAATTTATAAATAGCTTACCCGTGATCACCTCGCTTGGTTTCTCGATTTTGACCAAACCACAACAAACGCCTTCCCTAATCGCTGACTTTGATTTTTTTCGGGATGTTTTCGAGTCACCGTCCCTCATTGAACTAGGTTTCGCATCGCATAATCTCGAGCGATATGTCCTTCCTTTCCACAATTATATCATACCTTGAACTGCTAGGGCGCTTTGACCGATATGTCCCTCTTTTCCGTGATTATAAAGATATACGACCGGTGGTCGTTTTCTCTCCTTAGAACCCGCTTGTCACGCAAGACCGCTATCTTCATATGGTCGTTGTTAAATCTCTCTTTTAAAATCTCCTCCCGACTCGCTTTTCTATTTTCATGGCCATGATTACCACCGAGTGGTAACCATTTTGTCCATCTGCTTTCTTTTCTCCGGTTATCATTATTTCGCTGATCGCTATCTCTCGCACGATCCTCGGTTGTGGTCCTCAATTGACTGTATTTCAAGTTATCTCGCCTAATAATTGAGCCCTCGCTTATAACATCTCAATAAAGAGAAAATTTATGAGAAATGAGATATCGACGACGCCGGGTTTCAAACCTCTAAGAAACATCCGCCATACGCTCCTCATTCTCCACCAAATGAGGTGCAAACCGATAACTCGCAAACTTTGCCTCGCATCGAGACACCGCCATGTTGTTTTGCTCTAACTGATGAACTCCACTTCCTTCATACGATTTAACACTTTCGTGAAAGTATTTGTCATTAAATAGCTTCAAACGCTTCCCAAGACATGCCGAAAAGTACGGATGGGTACGCCTCACGCACTCCCACCAATAGTCGCCTTCGCCATTTTAACATAAGGTGGCGTAATGGAACTTCTTCGTTCTCTCCGCATCCCAAGACATCGAATATCTTGGTAATTTGTTTGACCCATGTTTCCACCATGATCGGATCCGCTTTCCTTAAATTCGTGGTCCCAACTCTTCGAATCGTCATCGTGACAACCCGTGAATTGCTATCATCATTTCTCCTCAGATTTTGAACACGAAGTCTCCTCATTCGATTTTGCATGAATCGCAAAAACTTCTAAACATCCCCTCGCTCATCATCGCTTCAATGGTGTTGTTCACAAGAGGAACATTGCCACTGCTGCACGCTCTCCTCGCTGGTGAGTACAGCATCTCCACTGGCCTCATTTCCATTATTAATATTCTCAACGACATTCTCAAACATCGCCATAAAACAAGGGTTAATTAAGGAAATCAATATATCACATAATATCCCTATATATCGACTCAACTAACAAATAAGCTTAGGTAGGACACACTAGCTAAGGATTTACTCGCCTCCCTCCTAGTTCTATTCCCCGATCTCCGCCAGAGATCATATCCTAAGCTCGATACCAACCGTGACGCCCCCAAAATAGGTATACATCACCCATTCCGAGTTGTCAATACATGGTACGTAAACAACTACAACTTTATTATTACAACAAGAAACTGTGAGTTTAAATACAAATATTATCTTCTGCATAATATCTATACTCAAATAAATCCTCATCACATTTATCGATACATTATTTTACAAAAATGGTGAGGACTACTAAACAAATCTTTCTAAAACCTTCATTCCATACCCCGACTGCACTCGCTTATATTCTCGCCCCCGAGAAAAATGGAACAAAAGGAAAAGGGTGAGCTCAACTAGCTCAAGAAAGAATATTATGACTAAGATAATATACAACAAATTATCGTTAGTCTTCAACAGGAAAAATCTAATAGAATACAATAGACAACAAATTTTAAATCAATATTCGCAATGAAATAATAATTCATTAGAAGAGTTAAGTAGAGAATGCAAACTACTATCTTCTATGTATGAATTTAAAAGTTCATCGCTCATCTTTTATCCCCGTAACATCAATCAATATACATCCGAATCAAATATTCATCTTTGCACTACATGTGCCAAAGATATTCATCACTTGGTCATGTTCATTTAAACACTGCTCATCTTTGCACTACGGCCAAAGATATTCTTCAGAAATCATTCATCTTTGCACTACACAGCCAAAGATATTCTTAAGAAATCATTCATCTTTGCACTACAGCCAAAGATATTCCATAATATCATCATTTAAGACCGAGGATGATGAAAAATATTTTTTTAAAGAAATGAATCCAAAGGAAACAAAATGACAAGGATTAAGGATTAAGGATTCGATTTGGTTTTATCCACGTCCAAAAATACCTCAAAAATAATCATAGTGGTGTAAAATTCAAGAATGATCAAAACATGGATACAATCAAAGTTAGTATCCGTAATAGATGTTTTGACGATTTAAAAGAAGAAATTTTATTTTTTGGTGAATAAGATCAGATACGTGAATAGTGTCAGATACGTGAATAATACGTGAATAGTAATCTCGACACCAAAAGATAGAAATTCCACAAAAACATCTTCACGCTTCATTAATAGTACTCGTGAATAAGAATCGTGAATAAGAACTCATTAAATAGTAACTCGTGAATAGTAACTCATGAATAAGAAACCCATGAATAGTAACCCCGACATGAAAAAGTTCCAAATTTGATAAAAACTTCAGATCAATATTTCAAAGATAATGATATCAAGAAATAATATCATTATGAGAAAAAAAATAATATCCCTTACCTCGAAAGATCAAGACTTTAGCTAGAAACACCTGTATATAGTCAAGGAACTTGCACCGCCTAGCAATACTCAAAGTATACTCAAAATACTCACAAGAATACGCCGATAATATAGAGAGAGAAAACTTTAGTTTCGTGTGATTTTCAATTCTAACCCAAGACCCTATTTATAGAAAATGCTTGTAACACCAAAGCGTAAAATTTAATAAAATAATAATATAATTAAACAAATTCAAGCCCACCTTAGACCAACTGAATTCAGCACATTTGTATCACATGTGGGATTGCAAAAAACGTTTTTCTTAAATAAAACAATTAAAACTTCCAAAAATTAATTATTTGAACTTCGTAACTTCAAAAATTCATAATTAATAGCCCTTTCATCAGAAAAATTGAATCTCATGAGTTTTTATAGGAAATTCAATTTCTACAACTTTGCAGAAGAAAGTTTTTCCAAATTCCAAACAGAAATCGACCAAATCCACAAACGGGCGATTTTATAAAGCTATAATCAAATTTCACCAATAAATGGGGTCCACCGACATGTTTAACATGTTTTAAACATTTATTGAAACAAAAATACTCTTCCTCCTCAGATACTCATATATCCCACATTCGTTGTAAAATATCACCATTATTATATTATTAAAATAATATATTTAAACGAATTATTTTATCGTAAAAGATAAAATATTAATTTTCAACAATTGTCATTTTAAAATTTTCTCCATCTATATCCACATAAAATCAATATTTTCCTCATCATATAAATCAATAATTAATTATTCACAAATAATATTACGTAATCACAATATCGACAACCGCAGCTTCCTCAGAAAGAGGGGCTTTCCAATAAGAATTTCTTCTTATCGGGCATGCGCAATTAGTGACCAAACCTCTCCTGTATGTAACTTTCTAGACATTGCCAATAATGTTATCTAATAATATTATTCAGATAATATGAATTATTGCTTCGATAATGAAAAAATCACCGTAATGACAATTATCAAACAACAAAGAATATAAAATATCAACGCAGCAATTATTAACTCAATAAAATATCGAATAAAGAATTATCAGAACCATTATCGAGTAAAGTGCCCTTCACGTAAGAATCAATAATTGGTGCAATACCGTGCTACCGCTCAACAACGCCAGACAGTGTGTTTTAACCACGGGTATTCCAACAAAGATAATTCAGAATAACTACACCGCTATTTAAAAACAACTTATATTTGTCGTTTTTTCATCCAATCGCTTCCATTATGGGGGCCCACACATGGTCGTCCGTCGCATTTAATATTCCCGACAAAGATTTAATATTCCATGACCAAACTAATATTCCCTACGATAATGAATATTTTATAACCACTTGCTTATTTTGAAATATTTCATGATTTAACCCTTAACTATCCACATTAATCAAATCAACCCTTACTATTTCAAAATAATAAATAAAGGAAATTCCTTTTTATTTAAAAATTTCGGGGTCTTACACCTGCACTACGGCCAATGATATTCATTAGTATCACGACCACAAATTATCCATACACTACGGGGCAAGGATACTCGTGTTTTCATCAGTGGTCATGATCATGTCAACAACTGTCCATCCATGCACTACGGGCCAATGAGCACTTTTACCACATCATTTGTAACATTACGGTCATGACTATACCTAATAATCCCTCGTCATAATCATACCAAGTCCATCTATGCACACAAAAGCCATGTATGACTTTCAACATAATATAAACATGAGGATGATGACAATGACATAATAATTCAATAAAATAAGTTCAAGAAATAAATTTTAAAGATTTATAAGTTAATTTATCCTAAACTCAAAAACGTCCAAATTGTCAACATAATACTGCTTTGTGGAGTAAAATTCAAAAATGCTCAGAAGAATATTTCCATGAAAAGATACTGGATGAAGCGCAAATATCCAAGATATTCTACTAATTTCATGGATTATAGAAGCCAAAACTTTAACCAAATTTGAGTATAATAGAATATATGAAACCGCAAATGGATTTTTTTCGCCATGCAGAATCCACGAGATAGATCATTTCCACAATTTAATAAGGAATGAATACAAAGGATCATTCACCATGTATGTGGTAATCCACATGATAAAAGTTATTCTAACAAAATAATAAAGAATGGAATAATGTAAGAATTCACCAAGCATGCGATGATAATCCGCATGCATAAAAGTTATTCCCAATGTAATAATAAAGAATGTAACCAGTCATGCAAAATTCGCATGCATAAGATATTCCAAATGTAATAATAAAGAATGGAATAACAACAAAATTCACCGTGCATGCAATAATAGCGCATGCATAAAAGTTATTCCAACATCATAATAAATAATGGAATTAGGTCATGCGTAATACGCACAGAAAGGATATTCCAACAGAATAATAAAGAATGGAATAACAGAAAATTTCACCATGTATGCGGTACTTCGCATAGACAGGTTATTCCAATAGAATAAAATATAGTGGAACCAGGTCATGCGTAATACGTACAGATAGGATATTCCAATAGAATAATAAAGAATGGAATAACAGAAGAATTTCACCATGTATGTGGTACTTCGCATAGACAGGTTATTCCAACATAATAATAAGGAATGGAATAACAATAGCTCTCTTCATGAAAATGAAAGAAATAATACCCCTTACCTTAGAATAAAGTTGGATGCTAGAATAGAGAGGTAGCAGACTTCTCTTCTTCTTTCTCTCTATAGCTTCTCTCTCTATAGCTTGTATCTCTATAATTGCTCTTGTGAGACTTAGTGAATTGGTGAGAAATGAAGGAAGAATGAGCTTCTATTTATAGAAAAATATAGTTTTGATAATTGCACATTCTGATGCTCGAAATATTACAGTACAATACCTTTAACTTTTCTTTCGTTTTTAATTTAGTCCTGCAAGTATTATCTAACTTGCACCACCTCCCCTAATAGTAAATCATGTGAATCAATAGTAAATCATGTGACTCAATAGTTCTAAACATGTGAAAAAATAAATTATAGTATAGTACCTTCATCTATACCTCCACTTTTAATTTAGTCATGCAAGTATTATCAATCTTGCACCAACTCCCCTAATAGTAAATCATGTGAATCAATAGTACACACCTGTGAACACATAGTTATAAGCATGTGAATTAATAGCAATTAATTGCTCATTTATCCGATTAGTTACCCGATTGGTCAATATAACTTCCAGACATCAATTATCATCGAAATAAATGTCGATTTTCACTAACACAGATAATCCCAACACAATGGAACTATCAATTTCATCTTTATTCAACATAAACTTATTCATCATTAATATTATAACTCACAATATTTAACAACCAGGTCATTCCCAGGAAAGAGGGGGCTTTCCGATAAGGATTTCTCCTTATTGGCGCACAATTAGGTGACCAAACCTCTCCTCGATGTAACTTCTAGACATTGTCAATATTACAAATAATAATATGAATAACTTTGTCGTCTCAATTATTGATTTAATAATATAAAATAATATGCATGATGATACTATGACAATAATGAATCAATAATATGAGAGATATGATGCAGAATTATTGTAGCAATAATTGAGTATAATTGAGTGACTTCTTACGTAGGCATCAATAATTAATATCATGTGCTACTATGCAACCACACGTATTACTGTACTCTTACCACCGGGTATTTTATGACAACTTGCTTACTTTGCAAAATTTTCAAATATCACCCTTAACTTTAAACTTTTATCAATTTAATTATTTACCAAAATAGAAAAATTGAATACTTTTATTTCATAAAATTCGGGATCTCACAATCTCCCATCCTTATGAAATTTTGCCCTCGAAATTTACGTACTTGGTAGTTCAAAGAGATGAGAATACCTTGCTTTCTCGGATTGTACCTTCCTGGTTATTTCATCTCTATCATGATTTTCCCATTTCTCATCTCCTGTATTTCAGATATCATTCTAGAATATAGTTTCAAAATAAGGGTTAATTGACATACCACATAATATCCCTATACTCTGATCGACCAATTAAATACCAAATAAAATTAGGTAGGTCATACTAGCGAATGAATTCCCCGTCTCTCCCCTCCTAGTTCTTGTCTCACATCTTAGCCAGGGATCATATCCCTAAGCTCTGATACCAAAATAGGTATACATCACCTATTTTGAGTCACCAAATACATGGTATAAAATACAAATACAATCTTAAATATACAACATGAGCTGTGAGTTTTAATACAAATATTGTCTTCTAGACAGTATTCAAACTCAAAATAAGTCCTCAATACATTTATTATCACACTATTTCATAGAATAGTGAGGACTACTAATGCTATCATCTGGACCGTCACTCCGGTCCCCGACTAGTCCCTGCTACGTTCTCATTTCCTGAAGAGAACAATGAAAGCCAAAGGGTGAGCTCAACTTGCCCAGTAAGAAATATTATGGCTAAGATAATGTAGAATAAATTATCGTTAGCCTTCAATATTGTTAAACTGATATAATATAACAAACATCAAGTTTAACTGCAGCGGAATAAGCAATCCATTAGAAGAGTCAAGTAGAGAATTAAATCTACTATCTTCTATGATTTAAAAGGTTTTTCATCACTTTTATCACGAGACTCAAATTTTATTAAAGAAACCACGCCATCCCCGCACTACTACTACCAATGATATTCATTAGTATCACGACCACAAATTATCCATACACTACGGGGCAAGGATACTCGTGTTTTCATCAATGGTCATGATCATGTCAACAACTGTCCATCAATGCACTACGGGCCAATGAGGACTTTTACCACATCATTTGTAACATTACGGTCATGACTATACCGAATAATCCCTGGTCATAATCATACCAAGTCCATCTATGCACTACAGGCCACGGATGACTTTCAACATAATATAAACATGGGGATGATGACAATGACATAATAATTCAATAAACAAGTTCAAGAAATAAATTTTAAAGATTTATAAGTTAATTTATCCTAAACTCAAAAATGTCCAAATTGTCAACATGATACTGCTTTGTGGAGTAAAATTCAAAAATGCTCAGAAGAATATTTCCATGAAAAGATACTGGATGAAGTTTAAATATCCATGATATTTTACTAATTTCATGGAGTATAGAAGCCAAAACTTTAACCAACCGAGTATAATAGAATATATGAAACCGCAAATGGGTTTTTTCGCGCCATGCGCAGAATCCATATGAGATGATCATTTCCACAATTTAATAAGGAATGAATACAAAGGATCATTCACCATGCATGTGGTAATCCAGATAAACAGGTTATTCCAACAGAATAATAAAGAATGGAATAACAGAAGAATTCACCAAGCATGCGATAGACCGTGCAGACAGGTTATTCCCAACAGAATAATAAATAATGGAACCGTGTCATGCTAAATCGCATGCGTAAAGGATATTCCAACAAAGATAATAAAGAATGGAATAACAACAAAATTCACCGTGCATGCGATAGATCGCATGCATGTGTTATTCCAACATCATAATAAATAATGGAATTAGGTCATGCATAATACGCATGCATGTGATATTCCAAATGTAATAATAAAGAATGGAATAATGTAAAATTTCACCATGTATGCGGTGATTTCAGATGTACAGAAAAGTTATTCCAATAGAATAAAATATAGTGGAACCAGTTAAATGCGTAATAATGCATGAGATAGGATATTCCAATAGAATAATAAAGAATGGAATAATGTAAGAATTTCACCATGTATGTGGTACTTCGCATGAGATTAAAGTTATTCTAACATAATAATAAGGAATGGAATAACAATAGCTCTCTTCATGAAAATGAAAGAAATAATACCCTTACCTTATAATAAAGTTCGATATCGGAATGAAGAAGAAGCAGTACTTTCTTCTTCTTTCTCTCTATAGCTTCTCTCTCTATAGCTTGTATCTCTATAATTACTCTTATGAGACTTAGTGAATTGGTGAGAAATGAAGGAAGAATGATGTTCTATTTATAGGAAAATATAGTTTCAATAATTGCACGTTTTGGGGCTCGAAATATTATAGTACAATACCTTCAACTTTTCTTTCATTTTTAATTTAGTCCTGCAAGTATTATCTAACTTGTACCACCTCCCGTAATAGTAAATCATATGAATCAATAGTAAATCATGTGACTCAATAGTTCTAAACATGTGAAAAAATTAATTATAGTATAGTACCTTCATCTATACCTCCATTTTTAATTTAGTTATGCAAGTATTATCAATCTTGCACCAACTCCCCTAATAGTAAATCATGTGAATCAATAGTACACACATGTTAACACATAGTTATAAGCATGTGAATTAATAGCAATTAATTGCTCATTTCTCCGATTAATTACTCGATTGGTCAATATAACTTCCAGACATCAATTATCATCAAAATAAATGTCAATTTTCACCAACACCAATAATCCCAACACAATGGAACTATCAATTTCATCTTTAATCAACACGAACTTATTCATCATTAATATTATAATTCACAATATTTAACAACCAGCTCATTCCCAGGAAAGAGGGGGCTTTTCGATAAGGATTTCTCTTTATTGGTGAGCAATTAGGTTACCAAACCTCTCTTTGACAGAACTTCTAGACATTGTCAATATTGCAAATAATAATATGAATAACTTTGTCGTCTCAATTATTGATTTAATAATATAAAATATTATGCAGATGATACTGTGACAATAATTGAATCAATAATATGAGAGATATTATACATCAATTATTGTAGCAATAATTGAGTATAACTGAGTGACTTCTTACATAGGCATCAATAATTAATATTGTGTGCTACTATGCAACCACGCGTATTACTGTACTATTACCACCGAGTATTTTATGACAACTTGCTTACTTTGTAAAATTTTTAAATATAACCCTTAACTTTAAACTTTTATCAATTTAACTATTTACCAAAATAGAAAAATTAAATACTTTTATTTCATAAAATTCGGGATCTCACATTCACTTCCTCCCTTTACAATAATAGCCTTCTCTAGTAATGTCATAAAATAATCAATCTGAAGAACTAATACCTTGTTAAACTACCAAGGCTTAAGTCCTTGCTCAAAATGCCTAGCTTTCCTATCTTCATCTACCACCTGGTGTTCAACAAAATGGGCTAGTTCATTCAACTTAGTCGCGTATTGCGCCACCGTCATATCTCCTTGCTTAAGTTCTAAAAACTTTACCTCCATCTTATTTTTCATGCTCTTCAGGAAATAATTCTGGAAGAACAGAGTCTTAAACCTTTCCCAAATGACTATCCCTTCTCCCGCTCTCTGCTGATTAGTCTCCCACCAGTAGCTCACTTCGCCTTTCATTATGTAGGTTGTAAATGTCATCTTCTGATCTTCAGCCACACGAGCGATGGTGAAAGCCTTCTCTATTTCTTTGATCCACGTCTGAGCCAATATCGGATTGGTAGTGCCTACGAATTTCAGAGGTCCTACACTCCTAAAATCCTTAAAGTTTGTAACTTGAACTACTTGGGGAACGGGTGGTACTGGTTCATTTCTTCCCCTAAGAGCTTCTCCTAACAAATATACAAGCCTCTGTATTGGATCTACCGGTCCCCTCTCATCATTAACCAACTCTTCTGGTGCAGTTATTCTACGTCTGGGCGGCATTTTTCTGCATCATAAAATTTTCATTTTCTTATCTAATTATATTACTTAAACACTTCTCAATTGAAAAGAATTAAAATTTTATAGCATGTTTCTGAAATAAGATAATTTATATTCATATGCCAAATGGTTACAATTACATGTTCTTTTCTAACATACTTCTATAAATGACAACATCATATCCCCTCTTAACACAAAAGACAGGGACAACACTCACATACTCTTCCTCTAACATCTTTCAAAAGCTTGGGGGTTTACAACTTTCTCACATCTTACACAAAAGACTGAGATTTAACAACAACAATTAAATAACATATAAATAAAACACTACAACTACTAGGCTTCTTTCTCTCGACTCAATCTGACATCCCTCGTTCCACAGCGCTCTAGTATTCCTTCTGAGTAATGTGCACCACCATATCTTGACTTATGGTATACTGGGTCTATCCTTGCTCAGCTGGGTAATGATTTACCCCATCAATCAACCTCTCCATGGCCGTGTGTAGAGCATAGCCCATCTTGTTCATCTTCTTTCTCTTGCACCGCACCTTGTCCTCTAGATCATTCGCTCTATCATTGGCTTCCTTCCACTTCTCCTCGAAGTGAATCCTATCATCACCTCCATCTCTAACTGAGTACGGAGAGCCTCCTTCTCTGTCCTCTCGCTCAAAACTCTTTACTTCATTTCCTCCAGCTTCCCTGCTAACTCTACGTCCCTAGCCACCGATCGGTGAAACAAAGTCCCCATTTGGATCCCTGCCTCCTTATGGTGAGAAATCTCAACCTCCATCTCCTGAATCGTTAATTTCCTCTAATGGTCCTCATCCCTCAATTTCTGGAACTCAGACTCCCTCTCCATAGCTTCAGCCTCTAACTCCTCCGCTCTACATCCTAACTCCAAAATCTGTTCCTCATACTCCCCCAACATCCGATCCTCAAAAGTAGCCTTGTCGGAGTCCTCCATAGGCTCAGGCTCCTCCTCCATAGGCTGCTCCACCAGATCAGACTCCTCAGGTAATGGCTCTATCTCCTCCTCGTCATCATCATCGATAGGGGCCACTGCTAATATAGGCTCCGCTATCAATGGTGCCTCAAATACTACATGGATATCACGCGGCTCCTCCTCTACCACTCGGCTAGGTCCTCCCATGTCAGTCATCCTAAACCCACCAACATATGACAACAAAAATAATAACTCCATCAAAATGTTAAATAAATATAAGTTTGTTGTATATAATGAAATTATATTTCATAACAAACTAAGTCCCTCTATAGGAAACTCTACATGAGTTTCATTCCTCTCTATCTTCTAAGTTCTCCTAAGTTATAATCTAAGGACTCTCGCTCTTAAGGTTTATAACTACAGCTCTGATACCAACCTGTGACACCCCAAAATTCAGACCACACTTGTCCCAAATTTGGTTGTCACGTACTAACTCTAATAATAATTCAACATCTCACATAGCGGAATAATAGAATAAATTACATTGATATAACATAATTATTCTTGTCCCAAGTGTACGTAACTTAAATATCTCTTACATAACTTAATCATAATTAACCACTGTTTGAACATAACTGGTACATAATACAATACCATTTAACTTAAACATAGCTTAATAAGTTTTTCTATAACTAAATAATAGTACACCACTAGCATCATATAAATAACTACCCCAAAGCCTTCTCTTTTACCCATGTCCTTGCCAGAGGGTTCACCACGTTCTACCTTCACTAAAGGTTTTATAGAAAGCAAGGATGAGCAACAATTTTTCCCAACAACTAATATAGCGAAAAGGGTAATCAATATGTTTTAAATTTCTCAAGGGTATACGATAGTTCAAGATAACAAGAAGTATCGATGATTGTCAACAATAATCGTTATGGATAATAATATCGATAATATTCAATGATTAGATCAAATCAAGATTTCAAAGCAATAAATACTGAGCAGTCACTAAGGACTATGAACTTCTCCTAGAATTAACAGTAATAGACTGATAATTCTACAAAACGAGTACAAAAGGTGATTAGCCTAAAGTACCCTATGTCATGCATAACAAAGTCAAACAACGTATTTTTCAATTCATTGCTTTATAGCTTGTAAACATTCTTTTAGACTTAACATTAGAAAGTTATAATTACTCATTAAATATTCAACTCTATCACCTAGCATGCTTCTTAACACATTACAAAGCATATTGGTCATATAATATAAGTTAAAGTAACCATATAAGTATGCTTTGAACTTTAGAACACAAATAAAATACATAACTAACTGCAGGATGGCGTGAATCAAGCACCTATCTAAGCTTAGAATGCACAAGAATCAAGGCTTATCCCCTCGCCGCATTCGTGGTTAAGCTTTGCCTTCCTATTTCTGTTACATCCTTTAGTATACTCAATTAATCATACTTAACATGCATACAAGCTAAAGTGCTTTATATAAATGTATGACCATTCTTGAGTTCACTTTTACAAGTTTTTAGTTTATGACTTTCCATGGAATTAAAGCATAATAAGGTCTTGTAATCATCATGCTTTATAATTTTTGTTATAGGTCTACATAGAGAGGTCACTCAATCTGTTAATACAAATGCTCATGGTGTCTATATTGTTTTTTTATAACTAGCATTGTTAAGTACTTCGAAACATGCTTTAAACTCATATTTGATTAAATTATCTTTATGTCCATCACATACAAATCATGTTTACAGACATAATAAACATAAACATGCCATCTTAACCCTTTAGAATCTAGATACTCATGTGATGCAACAAAATTTTGAAAACATGTTCAAGGTTGCCTTTGAAGTCACTTTATCATGAGTAATGCAATATGACTCATATAAAACAACTTTAAAACTCTTATCATAAGTAATTAAGTTATGATAACCTCTTTTCAAGATCAGAACCTATATCTTGTAGCATTCATGTCCATTAGCTTTATTATACTAAGCCTTTCTTTTAAAATAATTTCTAACACAAAGCTTATCAAGTTGGTCATGAATATAATAACTATGAATCATATATCATGCTTATTTAGGTTCTAAATCAGTCATGTATGTGGGCTACTAAGTTTAGAATTTGTAGAACATGTATTACTTCAAAGTTTGTTATTAAACTTTAAGTTTTGATTACAAATCTCTCATTAACTTAAGTTGATTACTTTTTACTACATAAGAAAGCTTTCTACCTCATGTTATACCCCTTTTCAAGTATATATTTAAGTCATAATACCAAGTTCACAACACATAGCATAACAAAAAATAGTATCTGATTCTGGGGTATAGGTAAATACACAAGCACCCTAGTATAAATAGGTGCAATTGCTACCACGCTCGAATAAGAGCAAAGAATAAACTCTATTTTGCAGAGCCTAACTCCCTTTGATTCTTTTTTATTTAAACTTGTTCCAAACCATCACTAAAGGTTCTATATATGTAAGCATACTTCCTAAACACATTATAGTATGTTTAATTCACATTTATTAACAAAGAATTTTAAGAAATTTTGAGAACTTGGCTAAAACACAATTAAGTATAAAAGTGAAGATTTGTATACCTCTTGAAGCTTAATAACTTAGTTTCCTCCTTTTGGATTTGCTAGCCTCTTCTTTGAACAACAACTCAGTCACTCTCAAGTTATTAGTGTTTCAATAACCAAAACAAAGCAACGTAAACTGAAAATTGGTATGCTATTTATTGAAGAAACTTGGACTGGGCATTTTCATTGCATTTAGGTTGGAGTCCATGGTGTAATGGAAGGAAACATTGGTTAATTAAGGGTAGTTAAACTACCCAGCACCAGCCATCTTCTAGCCAATGAGTGCAAACTTGGAAGTTACGCAAATTTAGCCTTAGGTTACTATTATGTACTGTTATGTAACTGATGAGCTTAAATCTTCCAGCAACGTGCTTAATTAGTTCAATTCAGTTACTTTACTTTCCAAGAATGGGGTTTAATGTAAAATTGTTACTATATTAGGAAAAAGTAGGGATTATTTATGTACCCACATGATATAATCCATGTACATTAAGTACATGTAATAAAATAACGCAGTTAGGTATTATTGCTCGGGTACCTCCCATAATTATTTTTACTACTCATATAACCACATTATAACATTATTTAATATTAACTGTTCAGTTTACACCTGTAATTTCTTTCCCAATTTCTGGAATACACAAATATTTAATTATTTTTGTATAAAAATTACATATGATTTTATTGTACTACTTGATAGTTTAAATCATTAGAATGTATTCTTATCATATGATTTTATTCATGTCACACTTTAAAATAATATTCTATTTCATTTCTACAGTTAAAACTAATTTTTCCCAGATTGGCCACTAGCGCAGCTGCGCCATTTTGTACTGCTAGGAGGGCATAGCTACGTCAGTCCCTTGCAGTGTCAAAATGGTTTAGCTTCAAGCCAGTTCCCATTTCTATCACCACACTAGTTATACATGATATGAATTAACTTCTATATTTGTGATATTACTAGTTTAAAAGTGTATTTATTCCTTATATGGATTCACATAATCATGCACAATTAATCTTCCTCTTGGTTTAATCGCTTAAATTTTTCTTCTCACGCCACACAAAGCATTTCTCAATTCTCATCGCAACTTCCCACTTATAAATTCAACTTAAATTAATTGAACTACTCGTCTTACTACACATCAATATTTATATTCAAATAAATACTCATTTTCTTATTATATTGAAATAATTATTTATTCCAAAAATTCTCGATTCTTACACCTTCCCAGTTTGGGGCAAATTTTCATTTGGATTGATCTTGGTTATCAAGAATCTTCTTCAAGACCAAGTCATGTTCTTTGAACTACCGTAGCTGGACTTTCTTGTTGTACAACCACTGGTCTTCATCCAGCTGAGCGTATATCAACACCCTGAGGGATCCCATTTCCACCTCTACGGGGAGCACTGCTTCCATCCCATAGGTTAATGAGTAGGGGGTCGCCCCAGTCGATGTTCGTATGGATGTTCTGTAGGCTAATAGAGTCAAAGGCAACAAGTCAGGCGGACATCTTTTGCATGATCTTTTTGATATTCTTATTAGCCGCTTCTACAGTACCATTCATCTTTGGACGATAGATAACAGAGTTTAGATGTTTGATGTGGAATTTTCTGCACAACTCCTCCATCATTTGGTTGTTGAGGTTTTTGGCATTGTCTGATACAACCACCTCTGGTTGTCCATACCAACAAATGACATTGTTTTTGATGAAACCAATGATAACTTCTTTAGTAACCCTGGGGGAAAAGGTAGCTTCTACCCACTTGGTGAAGTAGTCGATCACGGTGAAGATAAACTGATGTCCATTACTGGCTTTGGGCTCTATGGACCCGATCACATCCATTCCCCACATTGTGAAGGGACAGGGTGAACTCATATTACGGAGCTCCCTTGGAGGGGCGTGGATAGCATTCCCATGAATTTGGCATTGGTAACATCTCTTAATGTGATCATCACAGTCAGCCTTGAGAGAGAGCCAGTAATGCCCTAATCTTGGGATTTTCTTGACAAGTAGAGGGTCGCTCATGTGTGGGTCGCATACTTCACCATGGATTTCATCCATGAGCCTCTGAGCTTGGTCTTTGTCTAGACATCTGAGAAGGCCTAGTCTTGCATCTCTTTTATAGAGTACATCTTCGCTCAGGTAGAATTTTATGGTCATTCGATGGATCCGCTTTCTTTTAGTTGGACTCACCTCAACGAGTGTAGATCTATCTCGCAAATACTCCTTGTTATCCTGATACCAAAGGTGTGTGATGGGAGGCAGCTCATCTGATACTTCTCCAATGTAGTTTCCATAGGTTGGAGCCTTTTATAGGGTAAATGTGATATTTGGCATGTCTTCTTTGTTAAGTATTTTGGTTAAGGAGGCCAAAGTTGTTAGTGCATCCGCAAAGTCATTCCTATTCCGAGGAATGTGGAGGAAGGATATTCCTTCAAACTTCGAAGCTATTTGGATAACTTACCGATGGTAAGGTAGCAAATGTAGCTCTTTGGTATGATAGATCCCAGTGGTTTGTCTGATTACCAATTCAGAATCTCTAAAGACAGTTAACCATCTGATGCCCATGGATTGGGCTAGTTTCAACCCATGATGCAGCCTTCATACTCAGTTGTGTTGTTGGTGCTGGCAAACTGCAATTTGACAGCAATGGGATATTGTTCCCCCAAAATTGATAATATAACTACTCCAGCTCCAGAACCTTCCAGGTTTACAGCTCCATCAAAATACATCTTCCATGATTGGTGTGTATCATCCTGATGGTGTTGTTGAACTGTCATTACCCCTTCATCAGGAAATTATGTTTCCAAGGGTTTGAAATCCCCTGCAGGTGTGGAGGCCAGTTGATCCATAATTCCTTAACCTTTGATAGACTTTTGAGTCACGTAAATGATGTCAAATTGTTGTAGGATCAACTGCCATTTGGACAGTCCATAATTCAACATAGGTTTGCTAAACACGTACTTGAGAAGATCCACACGGGATATGAGATGGGTTGTGTGACCATGGAGACAATGTTGTAATCTCGTGGAAGCCCATGCTGAAGCCCAATAGGTTTTCTCAATCAGATTATACCTGTGTTCACTAGTGCTGAATCTTTTGATGAGGTAATAGATAGCTCTTTCTTGGCCTCTATCATCTTTCTTTCCCAACATACTACCCATGGCATTGTCATTGATTGATAGGTACTTAAATAGGGGAACACCATCCCTGGGAGGTACCAAAATAGGAGCTTTAATTAGCTGTTCTTTGATGAGAAGGAAGGCTTTCTGACACTCATCATTCCATTTCATGGAGGAGTTCTTCCTTAACAACTTGAAGATGAGTTCACATGTTGCTGTGAGTTAGGAAATGAATCGGCTGATAAAGTTGATTCTTCCCAAAAATCCCCGTATTTCCCTCTTTGTATGGGGTATGGGGCATTTCCGTGATGGCCTAGATTTTTTTAGGGGCCAGCTCAATGCCTTTGTGGCTCACTAAGAATCTTAACAACTTGCTTGATTTAATACCAAATGTGCATTTGGCTGGGTTTAACTTCAAGTTGTACTTATGCAACCAGCTGAAAAGCTTCTTGAGATGATCTAGGTGGTCTTCCTCCCTTCGAGACTTGACAATGATGTCATCCACATAGATTTCTATCTCTTTTTGTATTAGATCATGAAAAAGAGCCATCATGGCTCGCTGATAGGTGGCTCCGGCATTGATGAGGCTGAATGACAACTGTCTGTAGCAAAAGGTTTCCCAAGGAGTGATGAATGCATTTTTCTCACGATCCTCTTCAACAACCATAATTTGATGGTATCCAACAAAGTAGTCTGCAAAGGAGTACATGTCATACTGAGCTGTATTGTCAATGAGTATGTGGATGAATGGTACATGAAAGCTATCTTTGAGACAAGCTTTGTTCAGATCCCTGTAATCCACGTAAATTTGCACCTTCCCTCCGGGTTTAGGCACGGGGACTATATTGGATAGCCACTCAGGATATGTTGATACCATGATGATGCCGTCATGAAATTGTTTCATAATTTCTTCTTTAACTTTTAAACTCCAATCAGGTTTTAATCGCCTGAGTTTCTACCTGACTAGCTTGAATCCCTCTTTGATGGAAAGGCGATGAATTATGATGTCAGTTGACAAACTAACCATGTCTTCATGAGACCATGCAAACACATCATGGAATTGGGTCAATAGAGTAACCATATCATTCCTTTGGTTTGGAGTAAGGTCCGTACAAATCTGGATTTGTTTGGTGTTTTCTGAGGTTCCGAGTTTAAAAGAGGTGGTTTGATAAAGATTTGGCTTGGGTTTATCTTCAACCCATTCTTTGATCTCCTGAGGTATCTCATAGTCCTCTTGTTCAATCTCCATCAAGTCTGAGTCCAACTTTACATCAAAGTTATAATCCTTGTGAAGAATAGGCACCTCATCAGCAAATTTAGGCACATCTATCTTTAGAGTCCTGAAATAAAATGCTTTCACTTAATATATGAAACTGTTTAATCATACAAAGTGTTAGCGTGAAATGACAAAAACAACTATTAATATTGTACAGCAAACGTAAGTAGTTATTGCAATCTACAAGGCAGAGGAAGTTTCTACCCTTTTTACCCTTGTCAGTAAATGCATAGAATGCTGCTCCAATTGCCAAGGGTCAAGTCCTGATTAACAGCTGTGATGAAGGGACAGTCATCATCTGGGATGTCTCTGTTCATACCCTCCGTATGGACCAGGACGCGCATGTTTGATAAATGTCTCTTTATCTCCTGTTAGCGCCTTTGATTCCTTTCTTCCGCCTCTAGGTCTAGAATCAGGACTTCCTTTCCTTTAACCAGTATCGGCTTAGGAAACAGCATGGCTACCATAGGGGTAGTAACTTTCCATTCTCAAATGCTGTCATAAAATAAGGGTTAATTAAATAAATTAACATAACACATATTAACTATATGCTCCGATTGACCCATTAAATATCAAATAAGCTTAGGTAGGACACATTAGCGAAGGATTTACTAGTCTCTCCCCTCCTAGTTCTATTCTCCGATCTTTGCCAGAGACCATATCCCTAAGCTCTGATACCAACTGTGACGCTCCCAAAGTAGGTATACACCACCCATTCTGAGTCGCCAAAAACATGGTACTACAACTTCATTAATACAATTGTCGTGTAAAATACGACAACACATATACTGTGAGTTTAAATATAAATATTATCTTCTAGATAATATCCACACTTAGATAAAGTCCTCATTACAATTATTGATGCACTATTTTACAAAATAGTGAGGACTGCTAAAAAAACTATCTTGAACCATCACTCCATACCTCGGCTAGTTCCTGCTAAATTCTCACCTTCTAAGAAGAAAAATAGAACAAAAAGGAATAGGGTGAGCTCAACTAGCCCTGTAAAGAATATTATGACTAAGATAATGAACAACAAATTATCCTTAGTCTTCAACAGGGAAAAATCTGATAAAATATAATAGACAACAAGTTTTAGATCAATATTCGCAGCAAAAATAACAATTCATTAGAAGAGTTAAGTAGAGAATGAAATCTACTATCATCTATGAATTTAAAAGTCCATCATCAATATTTTATCCATGTAACATCAATCAATATACATCTTGAATTAAATATTCATATTTGCACTACGGGCCAAAGATATTCATCTGTATCACCAGTTGGTCATGTTCATCTCAACACCTGTTCATCTTTGCATTGCGGACCAAAGATATTCATCAGGTAATCATTCATCTTTGCACTACAGGCAAAAGATATTAATCAAGTATCAACATTAAGGACTGAGGATGATGAAAAATATTTAAAGAACGAATCTAGTGAGATAAAAGGACAAAGATTAGAGATTCGTACTTTAGATTATCCAAGTTTAAAAATACTCCATAATAAACCATAGTGGAGTAAAATTCAAGAATGAAGATCGAAACATGTGTACAATCAAAGATAGTAATCATAATAGACATCTGGGACAAAGAAGAGAAAATTTCATTTTTCGGTGAATAGTGTCATATTTGTGAATAGTCTCGTATACGTGAATAGTAAGCCTGACACAAAAAGGTAGAAATTCCACAATAAAATTCATACCAATATTTCATCATAATGATATTGAAAGAAATAATATCATTTACGAAGAAAATAACATCCCTTACCTCAAAAGAATAGTACTTCTGGCTAGAATATATGATATAACGTTGAAGAAAACTTGCATCGTATAGCAACACTCAAAGTATCGAAATACTCATACAAATACGCTCGATAATATAGAGAGAGAAAACTTCACATTCTGATGTGATTTTCAATTCTAACTTAAGCATCCTATTTATAAGAAAATGCTTAGAACACCAAACAGTACAAAAAAATGGGCCTTTAGCAACAATTTTTCGGGCAACGACTTTATAAGTCGTTGCTAAAAGTATATGTTTAGTAACGAAAGTTGTCCTTCATTGCAGATTGTGTCAGGCTTTCACTTTTTGCAACGAAATTCATAAGTCGTTGCAAAATTTCATTGCTAATTCATTGGCGGAAAAAAAGTTCGTTAAAGTCGTTATAAAATTTTCTACCACTTGATTTCCAAATATCGTGGACAACGAAGTTTTTTGTTGCTAAAATGGGGCTTTAATAACGATTTTTTCAGCAACGACTTTATAAGTCGTTGCTTAAAAGTGTATGTTTAGCAACTAAACTTATCCTCCGATTCGCATTGTTTCAGCTTTAACTTTTTACAACAAAATTCATAAGTCGTTGCAAAATTTGGAAACAAAATTGTTAGAAATTATTGCAAAATTTTTAACCACTGATTTCTCCTCATCGTAGTAAAAAACTAAAATTTTTTGTTGCTATATTTCGTCATTGCTTAATATGGACCACATTCATTGGCAACAATTTTTATTTTTGTTGCATATTTTATACAACTTTTGCAAATACTATTAAAATGTTGTCAGTAAATTAAGATAATCCCAATAAGCATATTTTTAAGTCCATATTCTAGTATGAGAATTGTCAAAAATATTCAGATTTAGTATTTAAAATTATGTCCAAATGCGAACATATTCGAACCTATAACTTATCAATTGAACTTTGGTCATTCAATTGATGGAGCAACACAAGTTATCTCGTTAACATCTTGCAAGGATTAATATTTATATCAAAACATGAGATTTCCTCATATATTCCTTTTCTTCTCCTTCACTACATACCATTAATATAATCTCAAGAAGTTATATACTACAATAATAATAATAATAATAATAATAATAATAATAATAATAATAATAATAATAATAATAATAATAACAATAACAATAATAATAATAATAATAATAATAATAGTAGTAGTAGTAGTAGTAGTAGTAGTAATAATAATAATAATAATAATAATAATAATAAATAAAAATATTAACATTATAATTTCATCAATAATAATAATAATAATAGTAAATAAAAATATTAACACTATAATTTCGTCAGGGAAAAAAGGGAAAAAAAAGAAGTCAAACAAGTCTTTCCATACTAACGATCTTATATATCGTAGAATAAAACGACAAATTAGTGTGTCATTATTATAAGATAATATATTTGTATTTCATGCATAAATATTTATATGAATATTTGTTTATAAATATTTATATGAATATTTAGAGATAAATTTATAAATATATATATATATATATATATATATATTTACTTTATATATATTTAGTTTAATGTGGAGATTTAAAATGGGTATATATATATATATATATATATATATATATATATATATAGATGGTAATAGAATTTATCTAATACAAAAAAACATAACATAAGAAGCAAAAATATCATAACAAAGGTTTGAACCTAAGACATATAGGTTATTAGGCCATTATGCTACCATTGAGCCATTCTAATTTATTAGTTAACTAAACTAACACCATAACTTGTATTCTCCAATATTTTTACATTTATTCTATCTTGATATATATATATATATATATATATATATATATATATATATACATATTCTTTTCAAAATTTCTTGTCAAACTAAATAAAATACTAAACAAATCTCAACATTAAACTAAATATATAAAAGTAACTATAAATATTTATATATATATATATATGTAAATAAATATTCATATAAATATTTATAAATTTATCTCTAAATATTCATATAAATATTTATAAAAATATTCATATCAAAGTTTAGATGAAATATTTATAAATAAATATTTGTTTATAAATTTTAAAGATAAAATTATATGAATATTTGTTTATAAATATTTATATGTATATTTAGAGATAAATTTATATATATATTAAAATATTCATAGTTGCTTTATATATATTTAGTTTAATGTGGAAATTTAAGATGTGTATCTATACATATAGATGGTAATAGAATTTATCTAATACACAAAAAATATAACATAAGAAGCAAAAATATAACAACTAGGTTTTGAACCTAAGACCTATGGATTGTTGGGCAGTTAAGCTACCACCAAGTCGTTCTAATTTATTAGTTAACTAAACTAACAACATAACTTGTAGTCTCCAATATTTTTAAATTTATTCTACTGATATATATATATATATATATATATATATATATATATATCCTTTCAAAATTTCTTGTCGAACTAAATAAAATACTAAACAAATCTCAACATTAAACTAATTTTTGGCCCAAAAATATAACGTTAAGGGTATTTTTGGAAAAAAAAATTAGTTTAGGGTGGAAGTGGGACATCCGTGTAAACATCAGGGTTTTTTTTGCACCTTTGCCCTTAAACTAAATATATATAAAGTAACTATGAATATATATATATATATATATATATATATATATATGTAAACAAATATTTATAAAAATATTCATACCTAATTTTTATAAATTTTAGATGAAATTTTTATAAATAAATATTTGTTTATAGATTTTAAAGATAAATTTATATGAATATTTAGAGATAAATTTATAAATATTTATATGAATATTTGTTTATATATATATATATATATATATATATATATATTAAAATATTCATAGTTATGTTATATAAATATTCATAGTTACTTTATATATATTTAGTTTAATGTGGAGATTTAAGATGAGTGTATATATATATATATATATATATATATATATATATATATATATATGGTAATAGAATTTATCTAATACAAAAAAAAATATAACATAAGAAGTAAAAATATAACTATATTTTGAACCTAAGACATATGGATTATTGGGTCATTAAGCTACCACTAAGTCATTCTAATTTATTAGTTAACTAAACTACCTGGCCATAACTTCAGAAAAGTAGATGTGTAAATACATGAGCAAATGAGGGCAAATGAGTAATTTCTGTCGGTCGCTACATTTAGCTTAGTAGCAGGGGAAATCCATTTCAATTCAGTGATCATCCAATGTTGCGATCAACTCAGATAGATTATGGTTGTTGAAATAAGTACCCGTGATAACTAATTGCCAAGAATGGGGCCCATAGGTTATATATATATATAGCCGTGTATATTCTATTTGTGCTAGCCTTTCAAAATCAAGCGCTCGTTTTGGAATATTTATTTTGATTTACGATTTAGAGGAGAGAAGTTTTTTTTAATAAATAATAAAAAGCGCCAAAACAACATAGTTTCAAGGATCTATGCACAAACAAATTAGAGCATTCATTTTAAAATTAAAATTTAGAATTTGAATATGATGAAAAATTATTTGAATTTTAATTTAGATTATTGATTATTTTATTTATTAAAAATAAATTAATTAATATTCATTCATTAATACTATACTTTAAAACTCATTATATTTTTTTTCTTATTCTAGCTATAGTTGTAATTAAAGTATTCGTTTTAAAATATAATATTTCAAAAATGATAAAACTTACTCGAATTATAATTTAAAACATTAATCATTATATTTATTAAAAATAATAAAATTAACATTCATTTATTAATAAACTTTACTTTAAAATTCTTTATTTTTTTTATTCTGGTTATAGACTTATAGTTACAAGTACACAACTTTTATCTTTTGCTATAAACCCGAAAAGATATCTAGATCTAGATTTAGATATTCTTCTTCTTAATGTTTGCTGAAGAGGAGGAGGATCGTGGATTGGATTAAAATAAAATAAAACTTATAATTAATAATTTTTATTTATAATAATTATATCATTAAAACTAAATAAATATACATCAAAATATGATGATACCATGTTGGGCCTAGGCTCTATGGCAGTCCAAATGAAATTATTATTGTGGATCTAATATTAATATGAATAAAATTAATACAGTAGGGTTTCTAGGGCCCAAACAAATTGGTGTAAATTTAGAAACACGAGAAACTGAGGAGGAGGAGGTTGAGGACAAAGAGAGTGAGGGAGCACAAAAGCAAAGGTGCCAATTTATGATAAAAATTTACGAGAATTTTTTTTATTAATGAATAAATTATTACTCACTATATATTATTAGTCAGAGATTTTTTGCAAGACATAAAATTAGCATTCTTTTGTTTTAAATAAATTTTTTAGAATTAATTGTGGTGAATATAAATTTTAATATAAATACATTTAATTTTTTACAATAACAAATTTCATACATTGGCTATGAATTTTTTTTTTAAAAAGTTAAGGCTATTCTATGGAATATACCAGAAATTTTAAAAGTTAATTATCTATTCTCGATAAAAATTTATTAATGAATGAATTATTACTCACTATATATTAATTTTTTTAAAATTATTCTTAATAATAATTTTAAATGATTAATAATATTTAATGTTTTATTAATTAAAATATTAAGTTACAATAATTCAAATTTTATGATATTGTAAATTGACTATAAAAATTATAATATTTTGGACTCTTTTTCTGGAACATATCACAAATTAATGAGTTAAATTATTACTTTTTGTGCCATAAAAGAGTTATATATATTTCAGTTTGTAATTAATTAATTTATGACATCCTTAAATTTAAATTTAAATTTAAATCTATTCAAGTTTTTGAAATAATAATTTTATTTATAATATTTTTTTAAAGAGTTTACAATATTGTTTATAAGTTAAAATCAAACTCTTTTTTTTTAAACCAAATTTAATTAAAAGTTATGTACTTGCTCTAGAAAAGGAATTAGACATGAAACAAAGACGATTTTGGTTTCTCCTCTCCCCATTCAGCCAAAATTCATATACAAAATTCATATACAGATGTATTTCAATTAGAAAGGTGCATACACAGATGTTTAAAAGTTTAAACTGTATGGAGACAAGCCAAATCGTTCGGTTCATACTCCCAGTCTCACAACTCTCTGCATTCTGCCATAACCCAATGGAAAAAACCCCAAATCGCATCTCACTATCTGCCTGCCCTAACCCAAATTAAGTTTTGTAATAGTGGGTTGTGGTCCTACGAGTTATGGAAATAATCCAATTGGAATGAATCAAAAAGGAGCTAAAATGAATTTATAGTGAAGATTTTAGTAGAATATATTAGAAACCGAACAATTGTGAACTGCTGACCCTAAGGACAAATTCGGGGCTAGCTGCATTTTCCAGAAAATTCTGGGCTTTTGGAGCCATAGAGTCCAGAACAATTGTGGACTGCTAACCCTCTTTCTCTCTCACACACTCAAAACACACACACAAATAGTGTTTGTTGATGGACTGCTGCCTTTCATACAACAATCCCTCCGTTTTGAAATCGTTACCTTCCTCGGTGAAGATTCGATTCTCTTTTTCAGTCTCCACGACCACCATCGCCTATAATCGCCGCCCGATTACTTGTACTGTTACGACAAATGGGAGACCGCTGATAATTACTACTGTAGCTTGTAGTAGTACCTGTGAGTTTAGGGTCTGAACACGCGCGCCGCTCGAGCTCAAGTCTCGGACTGGTAAGTTTTTGTCCAGGGTGCTACAAAAACATCCGACTACAAGGGTTTTGGGACAGCGCTCTATTCCTTCAACACTCCTCTTTCGCTCTTCAAATAGGTATACTAACACTAACCCTAATTTTCATTTTCTAATGGTTCTTTGGTTGATTTTTGCTCAAATTGGATATGGGGTTTGCTTAATTTCTTTCAGGCCTATTGATGGTAAAGAAAATGGACAGATCAAAACACCTGGCAAAGATTTGCATGTATCGTTGTCCGATTTCCTTAATTGTAAGCTTCAAAAAGGGTCTATTCTGCCCAAATCTGTTCAAGTATCTTGCCATGGCCCAATAAAGGACAAAAAATGTAACAAAAATTGAAAGTTTAAATTTGTCATTTGTATGTTTTTGGTACTTTTTAGCCAATTTTAATTTAGCAAAATTGTTTGATTAGGGAATTCGATACTGGAGTTAAGGATTTAAGCAATACATTTGCAACCAATAAACACAAGAATTTCTCTTTTTATTGTGAAAAGTAGCCAAAGTTGTATGTCATTTGAGTTTGTTTTGTCGAAAATGAATGGCTGAACGAAGTTGAATTTAGGTTAACTTTAGAGATATTTCAGAAATTTTAGCAATATCTCAGCAGCCAAACATAACATAAGGAGTAATATGTTTTCTGGTACTAATTCTGTTAATTTTATATAGTAGATATGTTGATTGTGCTGATGGAGAGGTTCAAAGTTCTAGCATAAAAGATATGCAAGGATCAAGAAAAAGACAAAACCCATTTGAAGGTCTGTCATTGCATCTTAAATCTTTTTAGTGCAAATGGTTTTTATGATTCAGTAAGTTTTGATGTATTATTGGTGTTGATGTTTGAATCAGTTCACATCTATTTCTCTTTTGTTTAACTAACGAGTATTGAGCATATTCAAATGGAATTAAACTTTTCATGCTAGTTCAGCGTATCATTTTTTTATTTTTTGAATTACTCTTCTATTGCTAATTCAGTTCAAAACTTGTTTATGAAATCCTGGATTGTAGAACTTTGAAGTACTGTAAAAGTTGATGCATTCTTTAGGTTTCTAAAAAAATATGTCTCTGTTAAAAATGCCTAGTCTCAGCTACTTATTGGAGTCATTTCTTGAGATTTTGTTGTGTTACTTATTCTTTTTAGAAGAAAACTAATGGTTTACCTACGAATCATTATATTGGAAAACACTCTATTGTTGGGGATGAGAAATTTTCCTTGTAGTAGTACCTTGTGAGTTTAGTCGGATCTTTTACAGCAGCTGATATATTATCGAGTCTTGGCAACTATTGATAGTTGATAGTTAGTTATCATCTTTTGGTGTTGGGTAGTAGTATTATTTAATAGTATTATCCAAATCACTTATTTTTTACTATTCTAGAGGTCTAAATTCAAATGAAGGCAACTTAGTTGTGTGTCTTTTGGGTTCATGCAAGAGCAGATGGATGAAGCTTGAGATGATCAGTGGCCTAAATCACAAGAAGAGGTTGCACTTGAGCTTCGCGCTAGTCAGGTAAAATGGTTAATATATTGGTGTGATTTAAATTGTGTGAAAAGACTTTTAATCTACCCAAACCCCTTTATCTCTCTCAATATGCAGTGTATTTTGTCTTACTATTATACCTATTGCAGCTTCCGATATTTTCCTATGGCGAAACAAGAAGATTTTTGCTGGCGTGCTTGGTTTTTCCACTGCTATTTGGTTGCTTTTCGAATGGATTTAATACCACTTGCTCACTTTAGTATGCCATATCCTAATACTGGCTCTGGCAGTCCTTTTTCTATGGTCAAATGCATCCAACTTTATCAACAAGTAAGCTTGTCAGTGTTCCTCACACTCTTGTTGTTCAATCTGAAGTTAACTAATACCTTGTGCTATGTTCCTTGCATTATCAGGTCTCCACCTAACTTTCCAGAATTTATACTTCATGAGGATATTGTCTTAGGTGTAGCAGCTGTCCTCATAATTGAAATCAACAGAGCTCTTGCAATCCTACGTGACATTGCAGCAGGGAAAGATCTGAAGACATTTCTTGCTGTATGTTTAATTCATTTGTTTAGCACTAACCAGTTTTGTTATGAGAGTTTGACTATGGGGTTGGGATTAAGACTCTTAAAATAACATATTTGTGTTTACTTCTGATTTTTGATGTTTGGCTGGCAATGGCATGCCTTAGGATCTTGTAGAGCACCCAAAGTAATGCCTAGTTACCCAACTTTGTTGAACTTTCCTTTAAGCTTTTAATTAATACCAAAGCCGTCATGGGGGCCTAACAACAACATGGGAATAAGTAGGAGATGAGTCTTTTTAGAAGGGAAATTGAGTAGTGCTAACTCAAATACTTGAGGTGCAAAAATCATAATTTAATCAACTAAAGAGAGATCATGTGAAAAACACGTGGTTCTTCCTCTCTCTGACCTTGAAACAGACCCTCAACAGCCCCTCAACACATATCACTTCTACATTCGTTCAGTTCTACTCCTGAATGGGTGTCTTATGTTTAAACCTTGCCATATTCAGGTCATATTGTCATAATGTCTTTCTATAATATGTCGAACCTGTGATGCACTTAACAGGACTGAGGAGATGGGACAAGAGGAGATTAGTGCTAGCGGGACAACCTATCTGAACAGGACTGAGGCTGAAAATGTCGAAAAAATTGTGACTACTTTCTTAAAGAGTGGTGTTGTTCCTAGTCAGATATATATATTGAGCTTCTGCATATTTTTTGTTTCGATGAGGGCTTCTCAACCTTACTATCTGTAATAATTTATTATGCTCATCATCATACAGATAGGGGTGATAACACCATATAAAGGGCAGCGCGCGTACATTGTCAACTATATGTCGAGAAATGGTGCTTTAAGGTAGCAACTCTACAAAGAAATTGAGGCTAGCTTCGAATCCTCCTTCCTAGATGCTGGTAGATACATTTCACTGTTTCACAAACATGCAGCATAACATTTTTTTACAGGTTGCAAGTGTAGAATCTTTCCAAGGGATTGAGAATTATTACATTATTGTGTTATGTGTGAGGAGTTGGAACTCCAAATGCACTTAAGGCTTATAAGTTGTTAGATGAACAAGAACTTGGGAGGCCAAACAATAGATTGGTGGTGTTTAAGTTGGCATATGCTAACTTGTGTCCCTTTCACATTCTAAAATCATAATGCACCATTTATTGTGCACCCCTTTGATTTATTTTTTCCAGGCTTCAGTAGGCTCTATTTATCACTTTTATTGCCTGCCAACTTGCTTCTCATTTTGTATCTTTGTTTGGTCAGGAGCACGAGTGTTTAGTGGAAGGACCTCTAAATAATCTGAAACAGAGTATGGTTCAGTTTTAAAAGCCCAAAAAGGTAAAATACTGGGTGAATGAATTTATGTTTTGGGGGTAATATTTATAGTTGTGTACATTTGTGGACATATTGACTTAATGGTTTATTTGACACAGATCTTCAATGATCGCCGACTTTTCTTTGGTGGTGGACCTGGAATAATGTCAAATGATAGTTTTAGGTCTGTTTCCTTGTCAAGTCAAAATGCTGACGGGGGGAGAAGTAGCCGTTCTAGGGGTATGTTAGATATGAGATTATTGCAATTTAAAGTCAATCCAACAGTAACTGCATTTGGTATATGATTTAGTATTAGTTGCAAGGTCTAACTGTAAACGAATGGTATTATTGGGATGTATTTTGAATGGTTGATACATTTTGGCTTTAAATTTAAATGAGAATTTAGACCTTTTAGCTATATATCACAAGATTAAGATATTTCACGTCACGAGAATAATGTAGGTGAACCACAACCCTTTTTTTTTAATCTACAACATTTGAAAAACATTGTGTAAATGTGCCTAAACGTTGTCTGATATATTAAACTATAACATTTTTAGCCATAAAATGTTGTGGAATCATACATTCTACAACGTTTTCAGGCATCTGCTAATTTATAGAAAACAAAACGTTGTAGATTTTTAATGTGTCTGCTAATGTGTCTAACTAAACCGTTTTAAAAACGTTGTGTAAGGGTGTCAAATAGATGACACCCTTAACCACGACGTTTTTCTGATTGAAACCACAACGTTTTTTCTGCGTTATCTATTTACTGTTTTGTAGTAGTGTGTAATTTTTATCTCCTCATGCATATTTCTCATCTAGATTAAGCTATGGTTTTACAAGCAGTAAAGTTGAGGGATGCTTCTAATAAGTATGAATGTGATAAGAATTCCTGGGCTGCAGCTATTGATGAATTAGGGAGGAAAATCAAGGTAAACTGACAAAGAATTCAAGGAAAATCAAGGTAAATGCTGAGATCCATTAAAATCTTTGACGATTATATGGCTGCTTTGAATCTTGCTGAGATTACGATCCCTACCACCTATCCAATCGAAGATATCAACGTTTATATGGCTGCTCCGCGCCGCTCTATTTTTTACTACGACTTCCTTTGGTAAAATAGGCATAACATTTGAGCCGCTAGGAGTTACGATCCCTACCACCTATCCAATCGAAGATATCAACGAGATCTACAACTTTCATTCTTTGAGAATGGACAGATTCTGACTGGATAAAAGCCGAAATTGGGTTTGAAGTAGATGCTATGTAAATGGCAAGCATGACAACTCTTAGATTTGATCTTTATTGATAAAAAGGCCATAACAATCGCATCCGAGCTTCAATTGGGATTATTCAAGATGTTACGGAAAGCTAAGAAGTAAATTTACGATAAAATCCAAGTTCCAATCCAAGAAAATGCATCCAACTTGGTGTTAAAATCCCTGTAATCTTCCTTTATTGCATTTGCTTGCATATTTTAGTCCAAAAGATGTTCAAATTGCTTTTCCTTACTTCTTTATGCCAATGTTGTGTTATAGCCCACATAATAACATAATATGTATGAAATGCACACATAATGCATGCAAAGTAACTACAAAACATAGATTGAAGCAACTAATTCAAGTAATAGATACCGGATAAGTAGGTATAAAACCTACTTATCAAATACCCCCAAACTTAAACAGTTGCTTGTCCCCAAGCAACAAAACATAATGTAATGCAAGTATAACTACGATATACCTATGAATCCAGCAGTAAGACAGAACATAGTCTAATCATACAGCCTCAGAGAAATCAAGTACATACGATATTATATTATATCTAGACCAATCAATAACTTCTCAATCAATCATCAAATCTTAAATGGTTATTACTAATATAGTGTGTGTGTGCTCAACAACCATACTAAATGATATAATGCTAAATACATCACATAATAGGCTTCTTTAAAGGCATTATACAGTCTAAACTCACAAAATCTAGGAACAAGCTAGATCCAACTAAAGTCAAACATTTACCAAGTTTAAGAGTCCAAACGTCATACTTATGCTTTATTTTTCATTACGGAGGATTTTTGCTCTTTTCCCATTTTATTCCTCTCTTTTTTATATATATAATAAACTTTTCTCATGGTTGTGCAATGTCTTATTCCCTTAGGCTTTTCAATGCTACCTTAACGAGCTTTCGACCAATGACTCCCAAACCATTAAGGCCTTAGGGTGCTAGGTGTAAAGACAATCCCCTCGGGCTTACTTACTCAAGTAACAAAGGCCACGAAACTAAACTAGCCATAGTGTTTATTCATATAATTTTTTTTCAACTATAAACCCTATATATCCTAAATTTTTCCCCAAACTTAAGTTCTTGTCTAAATCTAGCCATCTCTGCCTATTTATGTCTTTCTTTCATTCAAACTAGTATTATCCTTAAGAATTTCATTATGTGTCAATTTAAACTTAATCAGTCAACAAGATTATTTCTTACGTGCTAACGCGATTATACTAGTTTCAAACAAAAAAAAGATTCAATTCATAATAGGAGATCACATCAAAGCCTAAATAATGAATACTATACTTGTTTACACCATTCCAATCTCATCATTGGCCAAAATAGACTTTTACTATCTAATAGCTGGATTCATGCAATGTAACTTATCTACACTAAATGCAATAATTTAAAGCAATTTTTTTTAAAAAAAATAAGCTAAATAACATGCTAACATATGCAATAAACACTAAACTAAAACAATAATACTAACTATATGCAAACAACATGATTATACTAAATATGCAATCCTAAACAATAAGAACAATCCCCCAAACTTAAACTAGACATTGTCCTCAATGGCAGAAATAGGAAAAAGTAAAGCAGAGGACTTCCTTGAAAATATAGCAATCTTCCTCCTTGTCTGCTAAGTTTGAAGAATAGGTTAGGCACATTAGAATGAATCGGGCACCACACTTGAATTAGACTTGACTAACCTGTGAACACAATAAAAGCAAGTTTATTAAATCCTAATAAATGCAAATTTATTAACTACTAAAAATTAAAATAAAAAAAAAATTAAACTTGGGTTACCTCCCAACGAGCGCTTGATTTACAGTCTTTCAGCCTGACTTTGTTTGGTTAATGCTATCCAATTCATCTACGAAAGTTGAGGAATTCTCCATCCATTAGGAGCAATGTAGTATCCGGGAGGTTCCCCAAAGTGATAACCCTAAAATCAAACCCATCCAGCTTGCTATTTGTAGATAGGGTCCAATTTATGAACATCCAGTAACTAGGTTTTTCTCCATTATGTTTGTGATTTGAATGGGGCATTGAGGCTTGTCAAACACAACATGGTCTTCTTCTATCTTCCCTTTCTCATCCCACCATGACTCTAAAGTTGTGCTATCTCTCATATCACATATAGCCTTGCCTATGATATGACTACCAATTGGGTACAGTATTGTAAAACTGCCTGGATCCTTGAACTTTGGTGGAGAAGGTATATGGGTCACTATCAAAATTGGCTCATCTTCGTTGGTACTCAAAGTTTGATCTTCGTCGATCTCCTTTTCTTTGTCCCCAAGTGTCTTCTCTCTTTCAACATCTATATCATTTGGCACATTCGGTTGCAGATTTGGTTCTGGCTCGCCTTAAGTCTTGGAATCCATGTCATAGGGCCAAGTGTATTGAGGACAAATTTTTGAGGCAATAAGTAGCTCTTCCATCTGGTTCGCAAAATTTTGGCTTGATATCTCTTGATTAATCCTCATCTCCTTACTTGAAGCTATGAACTCTGATAACAATTCCTCCACCCCTGAATTATCTGTCTTAGTTTTGGAATCCATGTATTGTGGACCATGTGTGGAAGTAGTGATGAGTTATTCCATCTGGTTCTGAAAATTATAGCTTGATATTTCTTGACTCATCCAAGAATTCTTATAAGTTTGAATTTTCTTCTTGTGGCAATGGAGTTGGATATAAGAATTCTGGTGTGTATGTTGGATTTGGAACAGAGTATTGATCTTCATAATTATAGCTCCGTGATGAATCTGGGTGATACCCCCCAAGCTTGATTATAATTGGCATATACATACTGGTTGAGGTAGTTACCCTCGTACTATACCGGCCCAAAACCGATGGTGTATTGATTACTCGAGTGATTTATGGCACAATAATCACAAGTAATCACCACACTTTGACGACATTGTGCTACAAAAGCATCTAACCTCCTCGAAAGTGTGTCAATCTGTGCTGATAATGCAGAGAGTGTCGCGAGTCCATCAATCTCTGCTCCCCTTGGTTGAGTCATTCTTGTATATGGCCATTGATACTTGCATCCAGCCATGGTACCTGAAAAGAGAGAAAAATAGGAAGACAATTAAAAAAAAGAAGAAAAAAATGTTTAAATTAATGCTAATTTGATTGAAGCTAATATTGGAAAAAATTAGAAAACTAATTCCCCGGCAACGGCGCTAAAAACTTATTGGGTAAAATCTAATACGCACAATCACGCAAGTATACGTGGTAAACAAGTAATAAAGTGTAAGTAGAGTATCGTTCCCACGAGGAATTATTAATACAAATTACCAAATACTAACTCTTAATCAAACTTATTTTATTTAAACAATTAATTTTAGATTATGAATTAAATTATTTAATTACACTAATTCCAATTACCACTAATTAAAAATTAGATTATGGAGATTTAAGATCACAATTTCACTTATTGCTTCACTTAAATTAATACACTTCTTATCAATTATGCTCATTATTCTGAATTGTTAATCAAGAACAAAAAAATAAATACGACCATCTCTTAATGCATCATACTCAAATCAACTTAAATCCACAAATGATAGAATTAAGTAGAGCACCCTAATTAACTAATTCACTATATCTCTATGTGAATTACAATTAAAAAAGATTTTAAGCACAAGTTCTTTATCTAATTACATGCGATGTATATGTATAACTCTATCCTATACATAAATTATGTATTCCAACGCCATGCAGAAAACACAATCACATGCTATTATGATCAGATCTAAATCTATAATTCATCTCTCGAGTTCATATAGATTATCACGGTAATTGTTAGCTAGGCAATTAAACAATTCATCACAAATCATAATAGACAATCCAAGAATAATCATAATAATTGATAGAGAAACATACTAAAATAAACTATTCAATAAGGTCCATTGTAATCTTAAACAAAAGATTTAGTTCATGATTAATGAATTAAAACTAAGAATCCACAATTGAATAACCATTAAAAGACAAAAATAGAAGAAGAGAAAAAGATAGATTCTGTTGTCTGCAGATTTGATGCTCCCTCCTTGCTCCTACTTTGAATCTTCAATGGTCTCCAAGTTCTTTCAATCTCCAAATCTAATAAGAATTAGGGTTTTGGTCCTAATCTACTCTAATCTAATCTCATAAAAATCCTCCCCAATCCAAGTTATAATCATGTATTTATAATTCTAATGAAAACCCTATCAAGTTAGGCAACTAACAATCCTATTCTAGCTCAAATTGGACAACATAACACCCAAATTGACTCTCTCCCTGCCGATCGACGTGCCCAGCGCTGATCCTAGGCCAATTTAGGTGCGGCCCGCGCTATTATAGTAGAAATTCTGATGGCCTGGCTCGCCCCACGCCGCTTTGTTTTCTGTTATGACGTCCTTTGGTAAAACGAGCATAACGTTTGATCCGCTAGGAGTTACGAGGCCTGTCTCCTATCAAATCGAAGATATCAACGAGATCTACAAATTTAATTTTTTTGAGAATGGAAAGATTCTAGCTGGATCAAATTTGAAATTGGGCTTGAAGTAGATGCTATGTAAATGGCAAGCATGACAACTCTTAGCTTTGATCTTTCTTGATAAAAAGGCCATAACTATCGCATCCAAGCTCCGATTGGGATGATTCAAGATGTTCCAGAAACCTAAGAAGTAGATCTACAATAAAATCTAAGTTCCAAGCCAAGAACATGCATCTAACTTGGTGTTAAAAGCCCTACAATCTTCCCTTCTTGCATTTGTTTGCATATTTTAGTCCAAAAGAGGTCCAAATTGCTTTTCCTTACTTCTTTATGCCAATGTTGTGTCATAGCCTACAAAATAACATAACATGTATAAAATTCACACACAATGCATGCATAGTAACTACAAAACATAGATTGAAGCAACTAATTCAAGTAATAGATACCGGATAAGTAGGTATAAAACGTACTTATCAAGACTCTATCATAGGCGAGATAACTTGAGCAACCAGATGCCTCCATCTTTGGGCATACTCTTTAAATGACTCATTGACTTATTTCTTGACCTTGCTAATTTGATACTGGTCTAGAGCCATTCGAGTTTGGAAGCTGTATTGACTGAGGAAAGCATGGGCTAACTCCTCCTAGCTATGAATTTTGGAGTTATCCAATCTGGTGTACCATGAGTTGGCTTCTCTAATCTGACTTTTTTGAAATAACTGCATTCTGATCTTTTCATTCTCGGCATAAGATCCGAGCTCTCCAATGAATACCTTTAAGTGGGTATAAGGATCTTCCAATCCATTATATTTCTCAAAATTGGGGTTTTTGATTTTTTTGGATAATGAACCCCGAGGAACATGTAAAGGTCTGAATATGAAACACTTCCGTGTATCCCAATCCCTTTGATGGACCAAATGGTCTCTTCCATTTATAGAGCCTTCTTACGAATATCACCGGTGTCTTGATCTTCTTTAAGATGGGTGATTTTAGGGGTTTTGTTGGTCTTATCAGATTGAGACTTAGGTGCTGGAACTTCTCTATCCGAACCCTTGATTCTTCAATGTGCAAAGGGTTATCTGTGGATGGGTATTTGTGGACTCTGAGTTGATTTGTGTAGTTCTTTGAGCAGAACAACTAACTCTGTAATTTGATTGCTTAATCCTTCAAACTCCTCGCGAGAGATAGGAATAGGATTAGACTGGCCAGATGTAGCCATATTTGGCTGTATGCTTAATGCCTTCTTGGACTTTAAATGGGTAACAGGACCAATCGTCTCCCTACAAAAAGACTTATGTAGTTTAGTCTTAAGAAGCATAAAAATGTTACATGCTATGTAATGTGTCCATTTTTTAGGAGTATTATCCTGCAAAAACGGATGTCAGCTATTTTAATGACAGGATAACATGACAGGTTTTGATATGAAAAGGGAATGCATGTTCACATATTCCATTATATTTTCCATTACATTAAGATTGACATGGAAATGAAATTACAGGTAATTAAAATGGGAAGGTATGAAGAGACTTCCCTCCGCTTTGGTTTATCAGAGGCTAACCTATCTTAGGCTACTCTTGCAGCTTTTTGGCATGAAGGTTCCTAGATTATTGCTGTGACGCCCCCAAAATAGGTATACACAACACCCATTCTGAGTCGCCAAATACATGGTACAAGAAACAAACTACAACTTCAATAATACAAATGTCGTGTGAAATACGACAATATATCTTAATGAGTTTAAATATAATATTGTCTTCTAGACAATATCCACACATAAATAAATCCCCATCATAATTATTGATACATTATTTTACAAAATGGTGAGGACTACTAAACAACTCTCTCTAGAACCTTCATTCCATACCCCGACTAGTACTCGCTACATTCTCGCGCCCCCGAGAAGAAAATGGAACAACAAGGAAAAGGTGAGCTCAACTAGCCCAAGAAGAATACTATGACTAAGATAATATACAACAAATTATCGTTAGTCTTCAACAGAAAAATCGATAGAATCTGATAGACAACAAGTTTTGATCAATATTTGCGGTGAAATAATAATTCATAGAAGAGTTACGTAGAGAATGAAATCTACTATAATCTATGAATTTAACGGTCCATCATCAATATTTTATCCCCTGTAACATCAATCAATATTCATCTCAAATCAAATATTCATCTTTGCACTCTGAGCCAAAGATATTCATCAATCGATCATGTTCATCTCAACACTGCTCATCTTTGCACTAAAGGCCAAAGATATTCTTTGAAATCATTCATCTTTGCACTCACAGCCAAAGATATTCAATAATATCATCATTTAAGACCGAGGATGATGAAATATATTTTAAAGAAACGAATCCAAAGTGAAACAAAATGACAAGGATTAAGGATTAAGGATTCATACTTGGTTTTATCCATGTCCGATAATACCTCAAAATAATCATAGTGGTGTAAAATTCAAGAATGATCAAAACTTGGATATAATCAAAGCTAGTATCCGAATAGATATTTTAGAGACTAAAAGAAAATTTTTATTTTTTCGGTGAATGAATAGTCCAGATTCGTGAATAGTGTCAGATATCGTGAATAAGGCCGTATACGTGAATAGTAACTCTCACACCCAAAGATAGAAATTCCAAAAAAAACATCTTCACGCTTCATGAATAGTACTCGTGAATAGTAACTTTCGTGAATAGTAACTCGTGAATAGTAACTCATGAATAGTAACCCCGACATGAAAAAGTTCCAAATTTGATAAAAAATACCAACCAATATTTCAGCATAATGATATTGAAGAATTAATATCATTTGAGAAGAAAATAACATCCCTTACCTCAAAGAATCAGTACTTCGGAAGGAAAGGTCGGAAGTGATCTTTGAATGAAACTTATAATTGAACAAAGAACTCTCAAAGTATCTAAATACTCACAAAATACGCTCAATAATATAGAGAGAAAGAGAGAAAACTTTGTTTCGGTGTGATTTTCAATTCTAACTTAGCCCTCTATTTATAGGAAAATGTTAGCCTAGAAAAGGACTTGACCTGCTACTGATGGGTTTACTCGCTACTATTGCCACCCACCACATTTGAAATAAAATTCAGCACATTTCTTCACCAACCACAAGTGGGGCCCACTCAATTCTAGAATTTTCCACCAAAATCAATTATAACCACGATTTCGAATCGACACCTCTTAAAATTCATAACAAATCATTCGTGAATTTTTAGCGGTTCAAAATTTGTGGACATATACTCAACTTATGTATGTATAACATACCCAAAAATTACTACAATCCAACGGTCGGATTAAAAATTATAACCCCATAATATATCTCAAAACCCCGATTTAATTTTAATACCTCCAATCCGATAAAATCTTGATAAAACACCTCAACATAATTTCTTCATTTATAACCACATAAATAAATCCATCATTTATATCCACATAAAATAAATATTTCTTTATCATATGAATCAATAATTAATTATTCACAAATAATATTACGTAATCACAATTATGATAACCGGTAGCTCCTCAGAAAGAGGGGCTTTCAATAAGGATCTCTCCTTCGCATGCAATTAGGTGACCAAACCTCTCCTTAGATGTAACTTTCTAGACATTGCCAATAATGTTATCTAATAATATTATTCAAATAATATGAATTATTGATCCGATAATGGGAAATATCGTGCGTGTGACAATTATTGAACAACAATAATATAAAATATCAACGCAACAATTATTGAATCAATAAAATAAAATATTGAACAAGAACTACTCGTGAAAATTATTGAGTAGTGCCATCTTACGTAAGGATCAATAATTCAACAATCTGCAATGTAATACTGGTGTGCTATCATTAGGTAATGCCACGCGTACATCGTATTTTAACCACACGGGTATTCAGCGGTCTTAGCTCCAGAATAACTACGGTCTTAACTCTGAATAACAACTACGCCTGTTATTTATAACCACCCAAACTTTGTCGTTTTCCTCATCCAATCGCTTTAGTTATGGGGCTACATATGGGCTGCTTGCGTCGTCATGCGAATATTCTGACAAAGCATCGAATATTCCACGACCAAACGAATATTCCCCGAATATTCCACGACCAAACGAATATTCCCCGACAAAAATGAATATTTTATAACCACTTGCTTATTTTGAAATATTTGCGTATTTAACCCTTAACTATCCACATTAATCAAATCAACCCTTACTATTTCAAAATAATAAATAAAGGAAATTCTATTTATTTAAAAAATTTTGAGTCTTACAACCTCCCCTCCTTATGAAATTTCGTCCTCGAAATTGACGTACGTACCTGGTGTTTCGAAAAGGTAAAGATACCTCGCTTTCATTTTCGTTTCCAACTCCCAGGTCATTTCCTCAATAGCATGGTTTCTCCACAAAACTTTAACTTATGGTATAACCTCTCGATACATAGGTCATGTTCTTTCCTCTACAAAATCTTGACAGTACCTCCTCAGACGTTAAGTCTTGGCTATCTCGTCCGGTTCTAACTCAATAGCGTGTTTGGGTCGTCCACATATTTACGTAACATCGATACGTGAAAAAGCGTTATGAAACACGCGTCATACTTGGTGGTAAAACGAGTCTATAGGCCACAGTTCCTATTCGATCGAGAATTTCAAATGGATTAATAAATCGAAGGTTTGAGCTTTCCTCACCTCACCGATTCTCGCTTTTAAAATAACAACCTCTTGCACCTCCTTCTTCAAATTCATCAGCTCCGGTGTGTAGCTTGAGCAGCTTTAACTTTACCGATTAAAGTCGATTATACTCGTATATCATCACGTGGGTACCTAGAGTTTTCATCTCCATCTCTATTATTTGTAAATTATACGAAATTAGTCTTTGACAATATCGTACTCGTACTTGTATACGATCTTCTACTCAACACGCCACTACCACGTTCGCTTTTTCCAGGATGGCATGGTTAGAATATGTGCTTAAATGAGTCGCCTCTTGAGCTCTTGGAAAATCTTCTCGCATTCCTCGCTCCATGCAATTTTGTATCTTTTCGAGTCGGCTAAGTTAACGGAATAGCGATTCAAGAAAATCCTTCCACGAATCTTCGATAATAACCAACTAAGCTAGAAAACTACGATTTCGATTCATCGACTTAGGTTGCTCTCAAGCTGTGACTCATATCTCAATCTTGGATAGCACGTCACAATGACACCTATCGATTTACTATCATCGAATAATATGACGTCCCCTCTGAGAGAGTGCGGCGGTGAATTCCACAAAGGAAGTCATAAGATAAAGGCTCGGTACCAAATTCTATAGTTGAATTTTTAACTCCTCGAAGTTCAATAGAGCCATTCGATATGAGATTTTAGAAATGAGTTTTGTCTGGGTTCAAAGTCGATACAAAATTTAATATCGATCTTTGGGAGTAAGCCAATAAATTCTTCAGAAATACGTCGGGAAAAATCAACAACAACAAGAATATTATTCAAATCGGCGTGTCTTTATTCAAATCCATAACATGGACTAAGAAAACTTGACATCCGTAATAAACGAATGACTTCATGGCTTGATATGAAAATGTTTGACTACAATGGTTTGATTGCTTGAGTTCGAATAACAAAGTTGCTTAGGAATATGAAAACTAACAACCTTACAAAAGCAATCAATTTTGGCATGATGAGTAGTTAACCAATTAATTCCCAAAAGCAAGTATCTTTAAAGAGATAAGGTCAACAGTAAGGTAATGGTGCCAACTTGAATCAAACAAGATTTTTTAAACAACGGATGTAATGAAAGTTCCTCTAACTGAGTCTCCATAAATAGGTCAAAGTCTAATTTCTCCGTAGTCAAGTTCAAACGTTGAGCGCAAGCAAAGAGATAAAAGAATGGGTAGAACAGGTATCTAGTAAGGTATAAACATCGCAAGAATTTATAATTAACTAACCCGTGCTAACTTCGTTCGGGTTCCTCGTATTTGACGGCCACGACAAACGCTCTTCCAGGAATCGTTGACTTTGACTTTTACGGGACATCCTTTTGAGTCACCGCCCCACCGCACTAGGTTTCGATGTCATCGTATAATCTCGAGCGATATGTCCTTCTTTTCCACAATTATAGCATACCTTAAAGCTGTTGTGCAGGCGGTTTAATGATATGTCCCTCTTTCGCAAGATTTGTAACATACGACCGATGGTCTTTCTCCTCCCTTGGAACCGGTTGCCACTTTGGCGCCGAGCGTCTTCACATGGTCGTTGTTGAATCTCCTCTTTTAAAATCTCCTCCCAACTCGCTTCTTCTATATTTTCATGGCCCACGATTACCACCGGAGTGGTTACCGCCTTTGTCCGTATTCTTCTTTCTCCTTTGGTTATCGTTATTCGATGGATCGCTATCTTTGGTATGATCCTGGTTATGGTCCCTCGGTTGAACGATACTTTCGTTATCTCGCTCTAACAATCGAGCCCCATTTACAACACATCTCGAATAGGAGAAAATTTATGAGAAATGAGATATTGACGTATGCCTGTTTCAAACCTCTCGTAAACATCCGCGTCACGTTCCTCATTCTCCACCAAATGAGGTGCAAAACTGGATAACTCGAAAACTTTTCCTCGTCTTTGGGACACCGTCATGTTATTCTCGCTCCAATCTAATAAACTCCACTTCCTTCATATGACGTGAATACTTTCGTGGAAGTACTTGTCATTGAACTATTTCAAACGTCTCCCATGACATCTTTGAGTGCGTATTGGATGGGTACGCTTCCTGATTCCCACCGATGTCGCCTCACCACGGAACATAAAAGTAGCGAATGGAACTTTCTGTTCCTCCGTACATCCTAAGACATCGAATATCTTGGTAATTTGCTTGACCCATGTTTCCGCCATGATCGGATCGCTTTCCCTGCACTCGTGGTCCCAACTCTTTGAAGCGCTCATTTGTGACCACCCGTGAATTGCTATCATCTCCTCCTCAGATTTTGAACACGAGTCTCCTCGTCCCGATTTTGCATGAAACGCAAAAAGCTTCTAAACATCCCTCGTTCATCATACGCTTTCTCAGTGGTGTTATTCACGGAGGTACATTGCCTGACTGTTGTACGTTCTCTCCTCGTTGTTAAGTACATGTGCATCTCCACGGTCTCATTTACACCACTATTAATATTCTCTCACGACATTCTCGATTCATCGTCATAAAACAAGGGTTAATTAAGGAAATCAATCACATAATATCCCTATATCTTGACCAACTAACAAATAAGCTTAGGTAGGACACACTAGCAAAGGATTTACTCGTCTCTCCCTCCTAGTTCTATTCCCGATCTCGCTTGGAGATCATATCCCTAAGCTCGATACTATTGTAAACTGGACACCAACTTGTGTCAACACCTCACAGATGGTACCTATCGATTTACACTGCAGAAGCGGCCCCTACGGAGAGTGCAGCGGTGCATCCCCCATCAACAGAAGTCACCGGTGAGAGGCTCGGGGCTCTTTACTTATAGCTCGATATTAACCGTGACGCCCCAAAATAGGTATAAACAACACCCATTCCGAGTCGCCAAATACATGGTACAAGAAACAAACTACAACTTCAATAATATAAATGTCGTGTGAAATACGACAATATATCTTCGTGAGTTTAAATATAATATTGTCTTCAGACAATATCCACACATAAATAAATCCCCATCATAATTATTGATACATTATTTTACAAAATGGTGAGGACTACTAAACAACTCTCTAGAACCTTCATTCCATACCCCGACTAAACGACGCTTACATTCTCGCCTCCCGAGAAGAAAATGGAACAACAAGGAAAAGGGTGAGCTCAACTAGCCCAAAGTCAAAAGAATACTATGACTAAGATAATATACAACAAATTATCGTTAGTCTTCAACAGGAAAAAATCGATAGAATACAATAGACAACAAGTTTGAGATCAATATTTGCGGTGAAATAATAATTCATAAAAAGAGTTACGTAGAGAATATAATCTACTATAATCTATGAATTTAACGGTCCATCATCAATATTTTATCCTGTAACATCAATCAATATTCATCTCAAATCAAATATTCATCTTTGCACTACAGCCAAAGATATTCATCAATCGGTCATGTTCATCTCAACACTGCTCATCTTTTGCACTAAAGGCCAAAGATATTCTTGAGAAATCATTCATCTTTGCACTTCACAGCCAAAGATATTCAATAATATCATCATTTAAGACTGAGGATGATGAAATATATTTTTAAAGAACGAATCCAGTGAAACAAAATGACAAGGATTAAGGATTAAGGATTCATACTTGGTTTTATCCATGTCCAATAATACCTCAAAAATAATCATAGTGGTGTAAAATTCAAGAATGATCAAAACTTGGATATAATCAAAGCTAGTATCCAGAATAGATATTTTAGACGAAAAGAAAAATTTTTATTTTTCGGTGAATAGTGCCGTATTCGTGAATAGTGCCGTATACGTGAATAGTGCCGTATACGTGAATAGTAACTCCGACACCCAAAGATAGAAATTCCACAAAAAAACATCTTCACGCTTCATGAATAGTACTTGTGAATAGTAACTCGTGAATAGTAACTCGTGAATAGTAACTCATGAATAGTAACCCCGACATGAAAAAGTTCCAAATTTGATAAAAAATACCAACCAATATTTTGAGATAATGATATTGAAGAATTAATATCATTTGAGAAGAAAATAACATCCCTTACCTCAAAGAATCAAGATTTGCCGGAAGGAAAGGTCGGAAGTGATTTGAATGAAACTTATAATTGAACAAGAACTCTCAAAGTATCTAAATACTCACAAAATACGCTCAATAATATAGAGAGAGAAAGAGAAAACTTTGTTTCGGTGTGATTTTCAATTCTAACTTAGCCCTCTATTTATAGGAAAATGTTAGCCCTTGAAGCAGACTTGATTTGACTACCGATGGCTTTTACGCTACTATTGCCACCCACCACATTTGAAATAAAATTCAGCACATTTCTTCACCAACCACAAGTGGGGCCCACTCAATTCTAGAATTTTCCACCAAAATCAATTATAACCTCGATTTAGAATCGGACACCTCTTAAAATTCATAACAAATCATTCGTGAATTTTTAACGGTTCAAAATTTGTGGACATATACTCAACTTATGTATGTATAACATACCCAAAAATTACTACAATCCAAGCGGTCGGATTAAAAATTATAACCCCATAATATATCTCAAAACCCCGATTTAATTTTTAATACCTCAATCCAGATAAAATACCGATAAAACACCTCAACATAATTTCTTCATTTATAACCACATAAATAAATCCATCATTTATATCCACATAAAATAAATATTTCTTTATCATATGAATCAATAATTAATTATTCACAAATAATATTATGTAATCACAATTATGACAACCAAAGTAGTTCAGAAAGAAAGAGGGGCTTTCAATAAGGATCTCTCCATCGGGCGCCGCAATTAGGTGACCAAACCTCTCCTTAGGCGTAACTTTCTAGACATTGCCAATAATGTTATCTAATAATATTATTCAAATAATATGAATTATTGATCCGATAATGGGAAATATCATGCGGTGACAATTATTGAACAACAACAATAATATAAAATATTAACGCAAACAATTATTGAATCAATAAAATAAAATATTCAAGCAAGAACTCATGTGAAAATTATTGAGTAGTGCCATCTTACGTAAGGATCAATAATTCAACAATATCATGGCAATACCTGGTGTATCTTTCAGTGCAACAAGCGCCAGACATCGTATTTTAACCATAGGTATTCCAACGGTCTTAATGGTAATAACTACTGATCTTAATTGAGAATAACTACGGCGTTATTTATAACCACCCAAACTTTGTCGTTTTCCTCATCCAATCGCTTTTTCCGTTATGGGGCCCACATATGGTCATGCTATTGGCCGCACGAATATTCTCCGACGCATTGAATATTCCACGACCAAACGAATATTCACAAGCAGATGCGAATATTCCACGACCAAATGAATATTCCCCACAAAATGAATATTTTATAACCACTTGCTTATTTTGAAATATTTGCGTATTTAACCCTTAACTATCCACATTAATCAAATCAACCCTTACTATTTCAAAATATTAAATAAAGGAAATTCCTTTTTATTTAAAAAAATTTCGGGGTCTTACAACTGCAATTTACTTTATGGGAAATTAATTCGATCTTTCAACTGGAGCGAATCTGGGTGGAGCCTTTCCTGAGCCTCGTGGAATTAGTATCCCGACGAGTCCAATAATCAAACACCAACATGATAGCCTTTTGGTGGAGGGACCACACAACATACATTCACATACATAGTGTCTCACCGTATAAAAATGGTGACATGTGCAACACTAATATCACATGCAGATATGGTGCGAAGCACTTAGTGCAGTAAGTAAAGCTTTAGTACACATTCATTCAAAATGTAAATGCAACATCTACACACAAGTAGATAAAAGTTTTAAAAAGTTTTTAAATAGCGGCTTAAGGCCTCTTACTGGATGTCCCCAACAGAGTCGCCACCTGTCGACGTCGCGATTTTTATTTGTCCCTTTCAGTTCTTATCTTTTGGTGTTCTCATGTTAGGTGAGATTAATTTGAAAAAAAAAAGTTTGAAAAGGTCCGACATGTATATGTTGATGATTTGACTATAAGAGTCGCCAGTTGGTTTTTTAAATGGTTACACCAACGCAACCAGAAAAAGGTTTGCACAAAGACCTAGTGATGTGACACTATTAACTGGTCTGCAAAACCTGAAATTCTTTAGGGTCCGTGTGTCACCCCCAATTATGGGTTATCTGACCCCCTAGTTTGGTGCTCACAATCCATAATATAATTAACATCTAACTACCCATTCATTGATGAATATAATATTATACCACATTAACTGATATAGTTAATACATTCGTCCCAGGTCATCTAACCTTAACATTACAAACTTACCCTTAGATATACAAAAAGAGTTTACAAATATAACATAATAATAATGTTCATTATAACTACTCCATCAATATGCCTCTGCATTTGTTCTTCACAATGCCTCCTGCCACTTCGTCCATAGCTGAAAAGTTTTATTTAGCAAGGGTGAGCAACAAATTTACCCCGCTAGTTAAGATATACAATGAATGTATAAGAATTAAGAATAATAGACTATTTATTTTGATAGAATGACACCAAAGTTCAGAGAAATTTGAAATAGCTGAACAATTCGTTCTTCTCTAACCAATCTTCTCGCAACCTATGCAACACAATAGTTCAATAATGAAAGGGTACAAAACTTTTTAAGTTTCTACGATATTCGATTGAATAATAATTTAGAAATATTCACCAAAGTTTAAACTGAATGATCTCAAATGATCTTGAATTATCTTCTCGAGTAATTATAAAAGATTTACTTAGATATACCCAAATAACAGGATGGAAATATTTTCTAGAATTATGTTGAGTGATCACAAAGGATCTTGAAATTATCTTCTCGAGTAACTATCAAATATTTACTTTGATATACCTAATAACAGGATGGAAATATTTTCTAGAATTATGTTGAGTGATCACAAAGGATCTTGAACTTCTCTTCTCGAGTAATTATCAAAGATATACTTTGATATACCCAGGTGTATCAGATAACCATAAAGATTAAGTCATACCCCTCTACAAGTACTTAGAGCAGCCAACTCCTTGCACCCTATATTATGCATAATACTTACACGCTCACAAAGGCCGAATATACGACCAAAAATGATCCCTTTGTATAAAAGGTTGTTCTTCTTAGTCTTATAATCAGAGTTTGATTCATAACAACGAAATACAATGATTTCAATATCTAAACACTTTCTTGATCTAGCCGAAATAATTGGCATCGATCTGTCAATAATAATTGAATTCTCTTCTCTAACCTATCAAGTTCTAACAAAAGTTCATCTAGCCAGAATAATTAGCTAAGACATATCACAACACAATTTGACAATAGACAAGAATTATCTGTACTGTCAATAATAGCTTCTACGGATGTAAATATCCAACAATAGTTATTCTCCAAGTATATTTTCAGAATCACCAATTCAGTTTGAATTAGTAAATATACACTAACTGCGAATAATCACCAATAATTCTTAGACGTAGTCTAATCAACAATAATTAACCACCATAATAATTGAATAGATATAACTCAAGATTGAATTAAGGAAACTTGTCTTTCACGTTGATTACTGCTACACAATATACTTATATGTGTTCGTAAGACCTATAATCAACAATATCGGTCTCACAATTAGCACCATAATTCACAACACACAATACTATAATTCGCAGTCAATACTTCTCCTAGACACATTACCACATAGTCACATCAGTGTTTATAACTTATATAAACACTCATCAAGTCTAACTAGTTTGGTCTGGTTGGACTTCGGTCTATTCTCAATGTACTGGTCACCCTATCCGACAATTAATACTTGTATTGTCAACTAAACTCGGAAGCTTTTAATAATATTTTTCGTAAGCTTTTAATAATTTTATAACAATTATTATTATTTATAATAATTTTTCAAACACCAGAATCATTTTTAAATGATTTAAATACTGTATTCCATCATCATTAATATTTAATAATATTAAAATATTAATGATATATTTATCAAAATATTAAAGTTATTAATAATAACTTAAAATATTTTTAAATCACCTAATATTCTATTTAAATGATTTTTAAAATAAATAAAATCATTTTAAACCATCACCATTAATATTTAAATACTAATGAAATTCTTATCAAAATATTAAAAGTCATTAATTATAACTTAAATTATTTTTAAATTATTTTTCTAATTTTTAAATGATTTTTAAATCAATAAAATCATTTTTCAATTATTTATTTAATTTAATAATTAAATAAATCTAATATCATTAATATTAATTTATTAATGAAAATTCTCCAAAAATATTAAAAGTTACATTTTATAACTCAAAATATTTTTAAACACTTTATTCTTATTTAAAATGAATCTTATAATATTAAAATCATTTTTCTCTAATTTATTTAATATAATAATTAAATAAATCAAATACCATTAATATTCAAATAACTATAAATATTAATGAAAAATATCCCAAATTATCAAAAGTTATTTTTCATAATTTAAAATAATTTTTAAAACTATTTTTGTAATTTCTATAATTTATTTTCTATTTTTTAATCATTTTTTTAGAAATTTTGAAAATAAAAATATTAAAACCGTCGCTATATCCTATAGCGACACTTTCTGTCGTCTTAGGTGTTCTTGAGCTTCAAGAACACTGCCAGACAGTGTTCAACATGCCAAGTTTGACCACGATTAATTTTCTGTCTATCATGTTTCTGGGCTTGTTTAAACGTTGATCTTGTAGTAGGTATGTAGTACTACAAGTTTCAATCATCAACTTGGTCATACAAAATCTTAGATGCAAGATCTGAAGCCCTAAAGTAGTCGTCGAAGCTTACGGGCTTTTGGGTTACCGAAACCCAAAATGACTTCGATCGCTACTTTGTGGTTCGATTTTCTTCCAGTTCTGGTCATCAAATGTTTAGGTTTTTTGTCCAAACATGTAGGTCTCATATCTAGGAACAACTACATAACACTATTTCAATCCAAAAACATTAACATCACCAGATACAGCTCGGTCAAAGGCTGTCAGAAAACTTGTTCTTACGTTTTCTGGAAATTACAGAAAACAAAAAATGTTACCGGATGGTCTACTTTGACCATCCACTACATCCGATCTACTTGTTGTTTAAGAGATCTAACGGAATGGTTCTAGAGTCCATCTTACAGGCTACAACATGTATATACTAACATCATCAAACAACAGAACACCTGACAGATCTCGAGCTAACAAAATCCTGTCAGGCACTGAAAACGAGTTTATGGGTTGCCCAAAAACTATTGGTCATGCTTGATCAATGGGTTTTAACTAAGAATATCTTACAATCTGGACATGGAATGACTGTGATTCCACTTCCAGATCAAAGATCTCATACCAAACTATAGATCCTAAACATATAACAACAAAAATCATAAACAAGGAAAGATCTGGAGCCACTGGCATATGGTTGTCAGACAACTATTAAAGCTCAAGAACAGTTTTTTGAAAACTTTAATTTTTACCCACTTTGATGCTATAAATCTATGATAGATCATCATAGATCATCATAAAACATCTTCTAGCATGAATCTAAACACATAAACACAAACTTTATTTTATCATACAAGATCAAAAGGTAAGTTAGGGTTTATACCTCTCTTATTCCAATCTTTGATCTTAGCTCTCCAATATGATCTTATTGTTGCTAAGGGTTGTACTAGTGACTGAATCACTTGTATAATTCGGAGGTTTGGTGAGAGAGAGAGTTGTTTGAGGTAAGTTAGCAAATAAGCAACTTTTGGTGACTTTCTCTCTCTTTATCTTTTATAATAACTTGGTGCAATGCATGTGTGTGATATAGCTGATGCTCTAGGCTAATTTGCTGGAGTTTATAAGCCACAAGGTCAAATTAGTTGGTCACCAACTCTTATTTTGGCAAGATTTATAAGTTACATATTAAAAATATACAAAAAGGGCATTTTGGACATTCTCCTTGTAATTTTAATGGCATACTAGACTTTTTATTTAACCCTTAAGGTTTAACCCTAAGGTTCTAACCCTTAGGTTTTACAACTTTAGTTTCTAAGATTATCAAATTAGGGTTTTTAAAATAGAAAATTAAGATAATTAAAATATAATTAGTGTTTCCTAAATATATTAAAGGTGACCAATCACATTAGGGCTTACTAATTAGGATAAGGGTTTCCTAATTAGGGCTTAGGGTTCCTAAATTTAAAATTAGGGCTTCTTGGCAGTCGATTAGGGTTCCTAACTGTGCGTTACGGTTTTTAAGCCTGAGATTAGGGTTTTTAATCCCTTATTAGGGTTTACTAATTTTAAACCTTATCCGATCAGTCATTGATCAATAACTCTATATAGTACAAACACTTACTCATCAACACAATTATTAGAATTTTATTTTCTACTAATTCCCCTATCCGAACTTAGGGTTAGGGTTTTAATTCACAGTTAAGCACAACTCTACTCTTATTTCTCAGTCAATACACAAATTGACTAATTCTCAAAACTCGTATCACCTATACACAACAAAATATTGATAATCAATATCAATATTAATTAAAAAAAAATTATTTGTACAATTCAGATTATTCGAAATCCTGGCTTATTACAGTTTGGGGGCTTGATTAAGCGGAGGGAAGGTGTTAGGCACCCCCCGACTTTCGTGATAACACGGTTACCGCCACTTTTTAATTTAAACTTTTTTTTGAATGTGTGTGTGTGTGTGTGTAGGTCTATGTGCAGTTTATTTGGAAGTAGTGCTATGCCTCGTTCGCACCTATATACAAAGGGTTTGACTTTTGTATATAAGTTCAATTTTAACGAAATATGGCAGTGATGTTTTGTAAAATAGGTTTTTCAAACCCTTATGCTCAATAACAATTAAGGCCTTTGATACTTCCATTTTATTATGTGTTCGACTTAACTGTTTTTATTATTTTCGAGATGCGAAACTTCTTCGATAAAATAAGATACATAGCAATGTCGAACTCCTTGTGGGCATGAGATCCATCTAAGGAAATTCAGACACCGTGAATAATTTACAAGCTGACTGCAGCTTAAAATGTCCATCACGGGAATCGAATCTAGATTCAGGAACTGAATCTGTGATCACATGGTTCCTAGGCTCACATGATAAAACAATATGTACAAAAGCTAAAATAAGAACTAGATATGAAGAAATCTAAACTATTTCAGCTTCATCGGTTCCAGTTTAGTCACCATGAACCGGTTAAAGAATGAAATAGCCAAATTGAGATAAATTTAGCCCGTAGCAAAAACTAGAAAACGAATTAGATTTGAACAAATCTAAGCATTCCAGCTTCAACGGTTTCAGTTTAGTCACCATGAACCGGTTAAAGTGAGAAATAGCCAGATTTAGGCAAATCTAACCCGCAAGCTGACAAACTTATATATATATATATATATATATATATATATATATATATATATGCGGTAAATGGCCACGAAGTGATCTCCAGACCTGACTGAAATATAAATACATAATGTTGTTGTTATTATTGTTATTATAATTATTATTTTTATTATTGTTATTATTATTGTTGTTATTATTACTATTATTATTATTATTATTATTATCATTATTATTATTATAATTATTACTATTATTATTATTATTATTATTATTATTAATATTACTATTATAGTTATAATAATAATAATTATTATAAATATTATAACTATAATAATAATAATAATAGTTATAATTATTATAATTATAATTATTGTTGTTATTATTATAATTATTGTTATTATTATTTTTGTTATTATTATTACTAATTTATTACTACTATCATAATTATAATTGTTACGCCCCCAAATTCGAGTTACCTGACTCCCAAGTTTGGTGCTCACGATCCACAATATAAATAACATCTAACTACCCATTTAATTATGAATAGAAATATACACCACATTAACCGATATAGTTAATAAATTCTTCCTAGGTTATCTAACCTTTATATTACAAACATACCCTTTTGATATACAAAAAGGGTTTACAAATACAACATAATAATAATGGTAACCATAACTATTACAGCATAGAACCTTTGCACAGCACCTCCAGTCACTTCGTCCCTAGCTGAAATATTTTATTTAGCAAGGGTGAGCAACAAATTTGGCCCACAAGTTAAGATATACAATGAATGTATAAGAATCAGAACAACAGACTATCTAATTCTATAGAATGACACCAAAGTTCGAGGAACTTTGAAATAGCTGAACAATTTGTTCTTCTCTAACTAATTTTCTCGCAACCTATGCAACACAATAGTTCAATAATGAAAGGGTTCAACACTTTCAAAGTTTCTACGATATTCGATTGAATAATAAGTTAGAAGTATTCTCCAAAGTTTATGATGAATGATCTTACAAGATCTTGAAATTCTCTTCTCGAGTAACTATCAAAGATTTACTTTGATATACCCAAATAACAGGATGTAAATATTTTTCATAGTTTTGCTGAGTGATCACAAAAGATCTTGAACTTCTCTTCTTGTGTAACTATTAAAGATATACTTTGATATACACAGGTGTATTAGATAACCATAAAGATTAAGTCATACCCCTCTGCAAGTACTTAGAGCGGCCAACTCCTTGTACCCTATATTATGCATAATACTCAAAATACGCGCAATGGCCGAATATACGACCAAAAATGTTTCCTTTATATAAAATGTTGTTCTTCTCAGTCTTTGAATCAGAATTTGATTTAACAACGAAATACAATGATTTCAATATCTAATCACTTCTCTTCTCTTCTCAAACCTATCAAGTTTTCTTTTTCGATCTAGCCGAAACAACTGTCATCAATCTATCAATAATAATTGAGTTCTCTTATCGAACCTATCAAGTTCTCGTCAATGTTCGTCTAGCCAGAAAAATTAGCTAAGACATTTCTTAAAATAATTTGACAATAGGCAGAAATTATCTGTACTATTAATAATAGCTTCTACGAATATAAGTATCCACTAACAGTTATTCTCCAAGTATATTCTCAGAATCACTAATTCAATTTGAATTAATAAACATGCACTAACTGCGAATAATCAACAACAAATTCTCAGACGTGGTCTAATCAACAATAATTAACCACCATAATAATTAAAAGTATTAACTCAAGGTTGAGTTAAGGAAACTTGCCTGATTCGTTGACTACTGCTACACAATTTAAGTTAACTTCTTTTGTAAGACCTATCATTAATAAGATTGGTCTTTTAATCAACATATCATAATTTGTATCATAATAAAATTACTTTATCAATCAATTATCTAACACTTATCACATAATAAAATATTAGATAACACCTTACAACATTAGCATTATTATCATCCTTTGATAATTCTTTAATTTCTATATCATATCCATTATGATTTAACACTCGCCTTTTCATTTCATAAGTTATTCTTTAACATTTAATAAGTTAAACACTAATCTAGCAACCTGGATTCCAAATCCAGCATCTAGATGGCCAATCCAGCAAACCAAACTGCAATCTAGCAAACCAAACTGCAATCCAACAAACTGGATTCCAAATCCAGCAACTAGATTGCAATCCAGCAAGTTGGATTCAACATATTTTCAATTCAGTAAATTGCTTTTCAATCCATCAAACTAGATTCATTATCCTTCAATCCAGCAAACTGGATTCATAAATTATTCAATCCAATAAGCTGGATTCCATATCCTTTTCACGAAAACACCAAATCATTTATTATTTTTTATTCTTTGCCCAAACACATATACATATATTTCATACACAAAGTATTTTTCCATAATTTTCCATCTTTTAGTATTTTTCAAAAATCATTTTTAGTGTGTAGCTTAAGAATTTAGCCCCATCATGCTCAACTCCAAAAATTTCCATCTCTTGCCACAATCTTATACGTCTTAACGTGAGCCTCTAATTTAAATTTTGTGGCCATCGGAGTTATAGAACTTCGATTATAGCCGTTTTCGTCAGAAAATCATAAATATTGAAAGGGTCATAACTTGGTCATTTTAAGTCGGAATGAGCTTATTTTTGGACAGGAGCTACTTTATACCATATAGTTTCATGTCCCAAAAGGCTGGAATTTTTCGCATAGATTAAGTGGCCGAAACTGCCCTTACAATTTTCTGGGAAATAGTTTTTTCTCCTTAACAGTTTTTAATTCCTTTGCTAAAATCAGTCCACTCGAAAATCTACAACACATTTTCCAGTGATTCCAGTTGGAGATATTAGAAATATCATAGATCTAACTCTGGGACTTGACCACACTAAAAAATTTGAAATATAATCGGAGATATGGTCATTTGAATTTCATGTTTCGTTTTCACAAAAATCTGATTTTTAACTCTTGGTGTCTTCTAAGAAAACTTTCATGTTTTCACATAATAACCAACATAACTCATCATAAAACTTATTAATACCTCATATACTCATGATTCTACCATGATACATGATTTATTTCATCAAACAATCATCAAACATAAGATTAAACACCGTCAAGGCTAAGAAAATTAGGATTTTTTACATTTTGAAAAACATAGCTTCCATTTTATACTTTAGATCTAACTTTTGATACTTTAGATCTAGCTTCTATTGTTTCGGATGGTAAAGGTAAGTCTACTTACAAGAAGAGCATTTCTCCAGAGAAAGAAGTCTCCTCGCAACCGGAAGGAGTGGACTTTTTAGTCAAGGAATTGAAAGAACTTTGAAAACAGCTAGCTAAAGTCCAACAAGTGAAAGATACCTCAGGGAAAAAGGCTTCTCCTTTTTCTTTGGAGATGTTGAAGAAGAAAGCTGACTCCACTAAAAAACTTCCATACATGGAAAGTTATGATGGTTCTGGTGACCCTAATGACCATAGCCATGCGTTTGATAGGCTGATGGATTATTACGATTTCTCAAATACAGCTAAATATCAGACGTTTGTGACGACGCTCAGAAAGGATGCAAGACAGTGGATGGGAACTCTGCCTTCGGACTCAGTCTCATCTTTTATCGATTTATATAGCAAATTCCATGCTTGCTTTAGGAGCAACAGAAGAAGGGGAATGCCTACTTGTTCATTGGCTCAGGTTTGAAAATATTCAAATAAGTCTTTGGGCCAGTACGTGAAGTGATTTAGGGAAGCTGTCGGCCAAATAACTGATCTCAATGATCTCCAAGTTGTCAGATTGTTTCAGAATGGTTTGGACTTGGTGAAGTTTGAAAAGGTGGTGAAGAAGCTGATGTTTCACCACCCAAAAAATTTATCTGAGGCCTTTGATAAAGTAGAAGGTTATATTGTGGTAGAAGAAGCTATGAATAGATTGAGGCATCCTTCATCGAACAAGTTGAAAGACAAAGTTGAAGGCGATCAGAAGAAGAGCGGAGGGAGTAATGATCACCCTGAAGGTAGCTCAAAGAAGTACAACAATAATTGGTGTTACGGAGGGAATCGTCCACCTGTTCCCACCTAGAAGGTGAACAAGGTATACACTCAACTGAATACGGACAGGGCTATTATTTTTGGATCCGATCAGGAACCAACCTTATTTTGAACCACCTCGTGATAATCTTAAACTGGGATCGGGCAATACTTTCAAGTATTGTGATTACCATCAGGCATCTGGTCACGACACGAACCATTATTACAGTTTGAAGGAATTCGTGGCAAAGAATGTTCAAAGTGGCGTATTGGTCCAATACGTGGCAGGAAGAGAGCACCAACAAGAACAACCGAAGAATGACCGGTCTGTTCAGACTGCTTAACCAGTTCAACCTGCACAACTTGCTCCTAATCAGCCACCGACGTACGTCATTGATGTTATTACCGGGGGGACAACAGGGAAGATGATTGGGAAGAAGAGACGAGGATACCTGGATTTGGTCATGTTGTTGGCGGGTACACTCCCGAAGACTAACAGACCGTATCCAGGAATGGTAATTTCTTTCACCGACAAAGATTATCCTTTGGAGCCCATTGAACCCCATGAAGGAGCTTTGATAAATACAGCACAAGTGGGTTCAGTAGATATGAAGAGGACGACGATTGATAATGGGTCTTCTATAGATATTCTATAGGCCCATGCTTATCAAAGGATGCATGTGGATGGACGAAAGATGGAGATTGCACAGGAGGCACCTTTGTATAGCTTCAGCAATGATCTAGTCAAAGTAGTTGGAACTATTGAGCTACCAGTTATCTTCGAAACAGCTCCACAAAAGGTAGAAATTATATGTATATTTTATATTGTGCATGTGGACTCGGCTTACAACGCCTTATTAGGAAGACCCACTTTAACTTCTCTCCAAGCGGTAACATCAATTCCTCACTTCAAAATCAAGTTCCCAACATCACATGGAATTGGTGAAGTGGCTGGGGACTTAGATTTGGCTAGATGATGTTACCGGAATGCAGTGATTGCTTCGGGGGTAGGCGTCAGTAAGCAAAAATAAGACATGGCTATCGAGATTGAGCCTTTCACTAAAAGTAGTTCAGAACAATTGGTTATGCCAGTTGGGGAGACAGAAGAATTCGAGCTTATTTTTGGAAAGAAGGATAAAATGGCGAAGATAAGTTCAGTCTTGCCGGAACCTTTTCGGATGAACCTAATAGAATTACTCCGATGTTATGCTGACATCTTCGCCTGGGTACCAAATGATATGCCAGACGTGGACCCTGCAAAGAAGCTTGTTCGGTAGAAGAGGCGAATATTTGCACCAGAACGCCAGAAGATTATTGATGAGGAAATCGCCAAGCTATTGGATGCTGATTTTATTTTCGAGATTGATTATCCGGAGTGGATGGCGAATGTGGTGCTGGTGCAAAAGCAGAACAGAAAATGGTGAGTTTGCATAGATTACACAGACGTGAATAAAGCTTGCCCGAAGGATTTCTATCTCTTACCTCATATGGATCAACTTATCAATGCAACTTCAGGGTATACTTTACATAGCTTTACGGATGCTTTTTCTGGTTATCACCAAATATCTATGTGTAAAGAGGATATACCGAAGATGACTTTCATTACGCATCGTTCGGTATATGCTTATAAAAAGATGACGTTTGGTTTAATAAATGCAGGAGCTACCTATCAACGGATGATGAACTTCGTCTTCACGAGGCGGTTGGGCCGTAATATGGAGGTCTATGTTGGTGACATGATTGTCAAAAGTATGACTATACAAGGAGAGTTAGATGATTTAGAAGAATGTTTTCAAACGTTACGTCATTACAACTTAAAGCTGAATCCTACCAAGTGCACCTTCGAACTCGGAGCTGGTAAATATCTATGTTATCTATTCAGCAAATGAGGTACTGAGGCCAATCCAGAAAAGATCTAGGCTATTTTAAACATGAAGTCCCCTCAATCTTACAAAGACATTCAACGTTTGACTGGTCAAATTGCAGCTTTGAGGAGATTCATGTCAAAATAAGCAGAAAGATGTTTACCGTTCTTTGATACCTTGAGAGGGCCGAAGAATGCTAAGACATTCCAATAGACTTCGAAATGTGAAGACGCCTTCCAGGGAATAAAGAAGTACTTGTCTTCGGCTCCTTTATTGGTAAAACCATCTCATGCTGAACTACTTTACCTATATTTGGTAGCTAGTTCAATGGCAGTTGGGGAAGTTTTGGTACGAGAAGTGGGGGGTAAACAACATTCGGTGTACTACGTAAGCCATGTTCTGATAGATGCTGAGACGAGGTACCCAAACCTTAAGAAATTTGCCTTTGCCTTGATTATAGCTAGTCGAAAGCTTTGACAGTATTTCCAAGGTCGTTTGATAATAATATATACGGATCAACCGTTGAAGAAGGTGCTGGGGAAACCTGAAGTTTCAGGGAGACTTGCTGCATGGAATATGGAGTTGTCCCAATTTTTCATAGAGTATCATCCGCGGACTGCTATCAAAGGACAAGCTCTGGCTGATTTCATGGTGGAGTGTTCATTTTCGGAAGCTGACGATAGTTTGGAAGAAGCTGAAGTGTCTGATCGAACAGTTGCAGTACTTCAGTAGAATCCGAGTTTGTGGACGATGTATGCAGATGGATCTTCTACTTTGAACATCAGTGGAGCAGAGATTATTTTGACGATTCCGGAGGGATTCAAATTACAACAGGCCATCAGATTTCGCTTTAGAGCAACAAATAATGAGGCAGAGTATAAAGCGGTGTTGGCAGGATTACGACTGGCGAAGAGTCTTGAAGTGCAGAAGATAATTATCTACAGTGACTCTCAATTAGTCATTAAACAAATTTCAGGAGAATATGAAGCTCGAGGATTACGCATGATTAAGTACCTAGCAGAATTGAAGGATTGACTTCAGTATTTCCTTTCTTATGAGTTTCAAGGAGTAGATCGTAATGACAACTCCATTGCCGATGCATTATCAAAATTGGCTACCACTGAGGCAAGCACATTCGATGGCTCGGTATACTTGGAAATTTTGGCACAACCAAGTATCCAGCATGAAGGGGTAATGTGCATAGAGCATTCTGACTGCTCGATGACTCCTTACTTATCTTATCAAGCAAATGGCGTACTTCCTTCGGATCAGATTCTTGCTAAGAAGGTTAAATATAAAAGTGCTAATTTCATACTTATTGATGGGGATCATTATCGAAGGGCTTTTTCGTCACTATTATTAAAATGTTTGGTTCTATCCGAAGCGGAGTATACACTTCGAGAAGCCCACGAAGGTATCTGTGGCGATCACATGGCTGCAAAGTCATTAGCATACAAAGTACTTCGGCAGGGCTACTATTGGCCCATAATTTTTAAGGAGGTTACTGAGTATGTGAAGAAATGTCCAAAGTGTTAATTGAATAGTCCTATCCCACATCAGCCACCAGAAGAGCTATATTCGATTTTATCTCCTATACCTTTTGCTGTCTGGGGGGTAGATATACTAGGTCTAATGCCGAAAGCTAAAGGTTAGGTCAATTTCATTATAGTAGCCATTGATTACATGACCAAATGGGTTGAAGCGAAACCACTTAGATTGATAACAGAGCAAGAATGTTTAAAGTTTTTAAAGGAATCTATAGTGTTTTGTTTCAGCATTCCAAAGGTGGTAATATCGGATAACGGACGTCAGTTTGTGGGATCAAAGTTTGAAGCATTTTTGAAGGAGTTGGGGGTTAAGCACATAAAAACTTTAGTAGCTCATCCGTAGTCTAATGGCTAGGTCGAAGTAACCAATAGGACGTTGTTAAATGGGATCAAACGCAGATTGGATGAAGATAAAGGAAGATGGCCAGAAGAGCTGCTCAACGTGTTATGGGCTTATCGGACTACAACGAGGACTACAATGGGAGATTCACCTTTCAAGTTGGCTTACGGTACTGATGCCTTAGTCCTTGTATAGATTGGATCTACCAGTCTTCGGGTTAGTCAGTTTAATGAGATATACAATGATGAAGGGTTGAAGGTCAATATGGATTTACTAGAAGAAGTCAGAGAGACGGCTCTGATCAAATTGGTAGCCTATCAGCGTCAGATAGCTAAACATTATAACAAGGGGGTAAAGCTTCGAAGATTTAAAGTGGGAGATTTTATTCTTAGAGAAGTCGAAGCTTCTATGCCTCAAAATTTGGGAAAGTTAATGCCGAATTGGGAAGGTCCTTACAAATTTGTTGAAGTACCAAAGTCAGGGACCTATCGATTAAGGGCATTAGACGGATCAGATATAAAGAATACTTGGCACGCTGGAAGGCTTTGGAAGTATTTTCAGTAGAGATAGAATTAATATACAGAAGTTTTTAATCGTGTTAATCTTCATCAATAAAAGATTTCTTTTCTCCAAATATTGTTCTGTACAGTGGTATTCTGTCCAAAGGTGTAAGGAGGTTTGGGTGGACTTGTTTGCCTTTTGATGGTAAACCAATTATTAAGGAGATATCATGGTGTAAGGAGGTTTGGGTGGACTTGTTTGCCATTCGATGGTAAACCAATTATTAAGGAGAATTCATGGTTTAAGGAGGTTCGGGTGGACTTGCCTACCATTCAATGGTAAATTCGACCATTTAATGGCGAATTAATTGTTTGAAGTAATTTGTTAGGCCCTTTGTTGGTAAACAAGGTTCTTATGATGAACAAGCACGTTTAGAGGTTTCGGCCAGAAATATTCATCTTAAAGATGGCCAATTGATCTTTTGTAGATCTGTCTCACACTTCGGTAACGATAAGTATTGCATTGCTTTATTACCTTATTTTGTTGAAGTGTGGAGTTCAGATTGTGTTATTGTTTGATCTTAACTGTTATATAATTTACTTGATTATTAACTAAAAATTTAAAGTTAAGTTTAAACAAGAGCTTGTACATTTTTCAAGTTGATTAATACTGAATTATTGAAACAATTATAAAGGAGTAATAAGGAATGAAGATGACTTTTCATTAATATTAAATTATTTAAAAGAAAGATAGAAATTTTTACAGAAGTTCCTAAGTCTTAAAACGAGGGAAGCCATCATCAAGCGTCGTCTTCGACAAGTTTTGCCTTGCCTTTGCTTCGGAATTCTTCGTACCTTTCAGAGAACATCTGAACAATCTCCTCATTCATCTTAGTTAACTTTTGGTAGTTCATTTGGATGTCCTTGCGGAGGTCTTCGGCTAGTGAGGGACCTAAGTCTCTAAGGGCTCGAAGTTCCCTAACCTCATCTTCAATCTTCTGATGCTCCTTCAAGTGACGCAAATCCCTAGTTTCAAACTCATTTACTTGCAGCACCAGACTTCGATTGGTTTTGGCCAGGGTATCACTTTTCTGAACAAGGACTTCATTCCTTTGAACTAGATCCACATTCAGGTTAGTAATTACCTGGTGGTCCGCCTTAACCTTCTCTCATTGATCCTTGGTCTGAGCAAGATCTTTCTGAAGACACTCATTATTGAACTGGGTGATGTTATGATCACCTATTTCCTTTGCTACAACAGACTTTACTATGGCATTTTCTCTTCGGGCAGCATCCTCTTTAGCTTCAGCTTCTTTATATTTGGGACGGAGGTGCCCGAAGACAGCGTTTGCCTACATGTGTTCAGCATTAGTCTATTAGTTTCAGATAAATGAGCAAGAAGGTATGTAATGAATTTAAAAAGTAACTTACTTTTGCCTGAAACTTCATACCTTCATCAATCAAGTCCATGATTAAGCTATTTCCAAACTGATGGTGGTGGGTATCACAGACAAATGAATTATAAAGCTGGAAAGGGAAATTTTCATTTAATTTAAGCCATATCGTAGGGAATGCTATGGCCTCGTACCTTGTTTCAGAAGAAAATGGCCCTGGCCTTGGTGGAGAGGTTGTGGGTTGTTCGGGAGGCGGTGGTGGTTGGGTATATGCAGTTCGTGGTGGTGATGGTTGGGTAGGTATAGATTCAAGTATTTGTTTTGGTTGATCACTTGAAGAATGTTTCCTTTTGCGAATAAGGGAGGGAGTGGGCTCTGCTTGCTCCTCGAGCTCCTCTTCAGAAACAACAATCTCCACAGGTACAACTGGGGGAAGATCAGCTTTAGAAGAAGGCACTCTGAGTTCTTCGGCAGTAAGGGGAGTTACCTTAGTCCTCCTCTTTTTGGTATGAAGAACTCGCGTTCATTCGTCCAGAGGCATGTCCAACAAACTTTCGCTGAAGGTGGATGAAGGAGCAGGTTTAGTCTTTCTAACAGCTCTTTTCTTCAGATGAGGGGGAACAGATTCTATTGTGGTAGGGGGTTCAGCAGTTTGGGGGTCAATTGGTTGAGCTTCATCACTAGAAGGTTCGTCGGGAGCTTCTGAAACTTTTCCAGACATAAATTCTTCAAGATCTTTTATGTCTAAAGAAGTCGACTTGATCAAAGATACTACAAAGGATGAAAAACAATTATTTAGAATAATTGTTGGTAGAAATTGGAAAAATTATGCACCAAGTTGGGTTCAGGACTTATATTTATGGTCATACAACCATGCTTTCTTGTTCAGAAGTCCAAAGCTCCATTCCTTCATGGGAATCCTCTCCAAAAAACTCACCGATAATTTCCCTCACACGTTCCTCTAAAATATCTCCGAAGTTAGCAGAAATACGCTCGGAGATGGTCCAATCAGGAACAAAGGAGATTTTGCGTCCTTTGATGAAGAACCATTCCTTGTTCCATCCCTTGTTTCTCGAGGGAGTGTCCATCAGGGGTCGTTTCTCGAATTTGGAATTGAGTTTGGGGGATTGTTTGCTCAGCATCTTGAAACCTCGTTCCCGGGATTTACCAGCTGAGAAGAGAGTAAAGAAGAGGTCAATAGCAGGGGGAATCCCTAGTTCATGGCAGAAGGCTATAAATGCCAGAATGTGTATGTAGGAGTTGGGTACTAATTGGGAAAATCCCACACCTATGAACCCTAGCAAAGTAACAGCGAAGGTATGGAGAGGTAGGCAAACTCCCTTTTCAAGAAGGGTCACCGGCATGGTAGTCCAGCCTTCAGGACGCTGGTACATTCTTTCCATAGAAGATGGAGCCCTTACCAGGTGAGTATCTGGAATCTGGTAGCTAATCCAGATGTTGCGCAGCTCAGTCTCGGTAACGATGGAGGGGGTATTGGCATGGGAAAAGTGTTCTTCACTCTTGAAGAACTCTGAAGGGTTTGGTGAGGGTTTTGATGATGGATTTTTGCTTGTGGTCGCAATCGATTTGGTGTTAGAGCCCGAAGCCCCTTTGGTAGGGCTTGGGCTAGGAGGAACAGAGGTAATGGGAGTCACCTCGAGAAGGATGTCTTGACTAGATTCCTGAGAAGGCATTGATGGAGATTTGCAGAGAAAGAAATAAGAGAAAGAAGAAATCTCAAAACGTCTGGAATTCGGATAGCTGGTAAAACTTTTAAATTGGGGATAAAGAAAGCTCTTATAAGGGCGGGCTTATCAGTTGTTCGCAAAGCTCAAGGGTCGCGTATTTAATGCCAGTAATGATGGCGAATTTGGAGAGTTGCAATCCGGATTCAAAATTTTTTATCACTTGGGCTTCCGGTCTTATCCTGTTTTGATTATTTGGACTTCACCGAATGGACCTTGGTACTTTATTCTTTGGGCCCTATCTGATATTGCCCCAATTCTTTTACCATCATGGACCGTTTATACTCTTCTATTAAACAAGTTTGTTTGATAAAAGACTGGGTGCAATGTTGGGCCATGATATTTTTTACATATTGGGTCGAATCTCTAGGCCAAATCCATTGGGTCATTTTGAATGGGTCCTAAAAGTATTGGACTTAGTCATTGTGCCGAAGCCAATGGGTAAATAATATTTCCATTTAGGCTTTGACCGGTAATGATAACCAAGATAATAGTTGACTGATATGTCTGCAAGGCATTAATGTGGATGGGATTTAGTCGCCGGCAGTGGCAAACAGTGATGGGATGGAGCAGGTGGGTTGCATGTAGTCGGCTGAGGTCATGACAGGTTGGGGGAACGTACCCAAAGGAACTAGTATATGATATTTTCTTATCTCAAAACACTAGAGTTATTATCCTCTGTAATGCACCTTGTATCGCCTCACATCGACTCTCATATTTGGAGCTATCCCGACGGTCCAAGCCATCAAAGCTTCGGTATTGACTTGTTGAAATGCGAGTTGATCGACGCGCCTATATGATTGATTGAGTCTTTGAGCCACCACACTAGTAACGAATTCAGCCAGCGAAGGGATAAAAGTTTAAGCTTTTATATCATTGAAGTGCTTTAAAGGCGGCTTCAGTTTCATCATCAACCACAGACTGAAGAAAATTAAAGGATTCAATTCTTATACATGTGCCAACGTGCTCATCTACGAGGGATAAAAATTCAGATGATAAAAATCCTGAAAGAATGAACATTCTACGGATAAAAATCCCAAGGATAAAATCACACGGAGTCTTTTTGAATACTCTTTTATTTATATCTTATAAATAAGAGACTGGGGGCAATGTTGGAGTGTGGTTATTTGGTACTAGCAAAGGTGTAACCCAATTTATTTAATGGTCTAGATTTGGTGTTTACCCATAATATATTTATTTTGACAGCGAGAGAGACCTTATTAAAATAAGATTGTGTTTCCTTATTTGGTGGGATAATGGGGTTTAATTTGGAAAGGAATCTATCAACCATTAATTGTTGTTATAAAGTGATTCTACAAAGGACTCCTACTCCTAATTGGATTCAGGTGGATATGGCATCTATAAAAACAATAAGGGGAGGAGACAGAGGACAAGAAAAAAAAGGACACAAAAGATACAACACAAATACACTACTTGTACTCCCAATATTATTATAGTGGATTACTCTCTCTCCATGGTTTTTTCCCAATCAGGTTTTCGTGTAAATCTTGTGTTCATACTTTATATTCCTTTATTTACGCTTATATGAGCGTATTCAACAATACAATCAACCGTTAGCACGATTTTGGCCTGCTATTTTGGGTGATTTCGTCAGGCGTTAACAAAATTTGGCATTAACATGCAAAAGCTTGTTGTTAGTATCATAAATATCATCAATCAATTACATAGTGAGGCTCTGATAAAGACTGCTCGTAATGTAACTATTTGGAAGGAATTTCCAATGGAGGCTTCCCACTATAAAGATTACTCTGATATTGGAAGTCTTATTTTGAAACTTCAGAATGTGATAATGCAGTGCTACTTAAGCTCTTACTGGTCTTAAAACTCTTTGCAGTCCTGGGTGAAAAGATGTCAGAATGCTGATAGTGCAGAATCTGTTGGAATGCTGAAGGAGGAGTTAGTTGATTCTATTATGTGGAACGAAGTACACTTGCTCTTTAATGGAGATGCACAGTTGGAGTTCAACTTTGATTGGAAAACCTGGGAACAGGAGGTTATGAAATCATTTTCAATGTCACATACCATAGCTAATCATGGAGATATGGAATAGCATTGTAATGATAGTCCTTTAGCAGTGGAGCTTCAGATAAGTAGGAAGAGGCCCAAGCTGGTAGTTTGTCATGCTGAGGCACATACCTTACAGGTTATAACCCAGTGTGAAATTAGTATGCATACAAGCTAATCATGTTTGATGATAAAGCATATACTTTGTAACAATCTTATTCATTTATTAATAAAAAGTATTAATTTATTAAAGGCTTTTAATTATCTACATGATGTTATTTTATAATATGTTATAAACCCATAGTTTTAAGCAATGCTTTTAGAATAATGATGATGATCATTCTAATAAGGTCTAAATTCTTTGAAAGCTTAAAACTAAAATAGTTCCCAATCGTTGGATTACTAAATTTGGGATTAGTGAATCCGGATAGATTGGTATATAAGTTGCTTGCTCTTTGGATGAGGATGATTAATCTCATGATCATTTGTGTGGAGACACTAAAGCAAGTATGTAGGTGCTTATTAGAGAATAAGTTCACTGAACGTGGCTCGCTAAGGAATACTTAATGGAGTTTTACTTGCCTGTCAATAGGAATTCCTGTTGTGGTAGTAGTACAAGTGATCTTTGGACTTGAGATCATCATAGTATCTTGTGTATGATGAGTTATACTTTGAATTATTCCTTAAGACCCTTAGGGTATATCAAAGGGTATGCTTGGGTATAATAAGTTGTACATGGAGATAATGTATGATCAATAAAGAATCTACTACTTCTAGTAAAAGAAGAGAAATGTCTTATGTGATTCGATAAATGACAACCTAGTAGTCCTTGGCCAAGGCAGATTGAAATTAGAAAGGAGTTTCTAATTTGCATTATTTGGGGTTCTGTATTTAAGAGTCGAAATACGTATAATTAAATAAAATAAGACTTGACAGTAATTCCATGTCTTATATTTAATTGGGACATTGTATGATGGAAGGATTGAATTATACAGTAATTATTTACTCAAAGGTTCTTTTATGATTAATGTTGAAATCTATATTATCTAGAAAGTCGTTGATCGCTAGGGAGGCTTATCCCTATTGTAGAATAAATATTATTTATTTAAATAAATTATTAGTTTAATTTATTTATTTAAATAAGATTAGAATTATTCTAATTGATTTATTCACAATGGGGTTTAATATGGAGAACCTAAAGGGTCACACCATAAAAGGAAGAATAATTATTTAAGAAGTTAATGGCATAATCGTAATAATATGTTAAGTATATTTAATTTAATCTATGGTGATAGAATAAATTAAATAGCTTAATATTTATTAATTAATATTTTAGAAATATTAAATATAAATTAATAAGAGGAGTCTTATTAATATTCTTACAATTATTATTATTTTAATTTCTAAAAGAGTTTAGGAATTAATTTAATATAAGTACTCTCATTTATTCTTAATAGGATTAGGAGGGAAAATTAGTTAAAGGAGTTTAATTAATTATCCTTAATAAGATTAGGGAGCTTAATTAATTAAAAGAATTTAATTAATTAAAATAAAACCTAATTCCTTAATTGTTAAGGAGGGTTGCCCACATCTATAAATAAGAGGAGTCTTATTATGGGTGAGGGGTGGTTGACGTATTCTTAGAATACGTAAATCCAATAGTTGAAGAGTACACCCCTTTCTATGAGAGATAGAAAAACTAGGATTTTGCCAAATACCCATCTTCTTGAATTCTTCTTCTTCCTTGGTGGATCACCTCTAGAGGCCAAACACTTGGGTGGCTAACGTTTATCAAAGGAAGGAACAAAACCCGGTGGATTCAAGTTGAACGCGAAAAAGATTGGAGGTGAACTTGTACCTGAGGAAGCTCGGATCTTCAAGGGTATGATTCTTGTTCTTTCTTTTTCGTTTAATTAATAATTATGCATAAAGGGTGATCCGGGTTTATGGTTTGTAAAATTTTAAAACTCTGATTTTAAACGTTTCCACTAATTTTGTGCAATTTGATTGCGTTCCTGAATATTACAAACCTAACAGTGGTATCAGAGCCAAACCTTTATGCGAATTATTAATTGTTTTAATTTGATATGTATGTTGATATGTGTTTAGAACAATTTAATTAGGCATAATTTATTGAATAAATTTTTTTTAAAAAAACGCAAATTCCGTGATTTCTGATTCGCAAATTCGTGGGCCGTGGTCATCATTATATGTATAATGATTATATGATTTCTTATATCAGAGATTCACGAATTTGGAAGCATGTCATGTTTTCTTGGCATTAATATGTTTCTGAGATTCACGGTTTGCCAGCGATTCACGGTTTAATTCATCTTTTTATATATTTATGATTTTGCAAGATTTCTTTTTCGTGAATCATTAAAAGTTTATATATATTATGGTAATATATATAAAAAGTTAATTTTATATGACAATAATATATATATATATATATATATATTATATATATATATATTAATAATTTTATAATTAAAATAAAAGTTTATTTTAATTTTAAAATAAAAAGTTTATTTTAATTTTAAAATTAGATTTCATGCTAACTAATTAGAGTTGGAATTTGATTTCATGATAACTAATTGGAGTTGAAATTGGATTGCCTAATTTCCTTAAATAAAGGAGTTTATTTAGATATGAAATAAGATTTCATATTATTCAAAATAAAAGAGTTTATTTGTGAATAGGAAAGAGAATCAAGTGTTTTCTTTAATAAAGGAGTTTATTTTATTTATTTTATCATGGAATTAGATTCCATAATTAATTAAAATAAAGGAGTTTATTTTGATTAAAGATTTTGATTAGAATAAAATAGTTTATTTTATTGAAAATTAAATAAATTAAAATAAAATAATTTTATTTTGATTTAAATTTGGATTAAATAAAAAGGAGTTTATTTTGATTCAAAATTAGATTTTATACTAACTAAATTTGCCCATTAAATGATATCAATATATATATTGAATGTTTATTATTCATGAGATGAATTTTATTTATTGATGCATATGGTGATGTGTATGATAATAAATGAGATTAATTATGGACTATTGACCAATGTGATTGGATTTTATTTTAGTTGGATGCATGAATGTATGAGTTTTATTAAATGGGGTCTGCGTACCTCGTCTTCTCTAATTTTTCTTAATGTAAATTCTATCTTCATCCTATGTACTTCCCCTTGACTGCTGATCAAGGTTTCTATTTATTTTAAAATAGTTTTGTAATAGGAATAGTTAGAATTATTTTGAAGAATTGGAGATCAAGGGGCAATGAGCACTTGAAGACCCGTTTGTAATGGAGCCCGGGTTTAAATGTAATAGTTATATTTATATATTAATTCTTGCACCCCTAGGGTTTGACCTTTTGGTTCACTTGGTGGCTCTAGTGAACCAAACTAGAATAAAGTCCATAATGAATCCGGGTACAATATAGTATTCTATATGTGCATGCTTATACTATATATATATTATATATTATGTAAATATGCTTCGCATGTTCATTAATATGACGCGTATTTTATATATATATGTGCATGCGCGCTAAACAAGATGAGACAAATTAATTACAAACCCCTCAAATTTTTATATTAAGTCCTAAGCGTTCAAAGATATTTGAAATATCGAGCGTCAGCTTTTCTAGCATGATAAAATTAATAGAGTATTAAATATTTAATATGAGTTTGTTGTGTCACCACAAGGCAAGTATTAAGTATTTAAGATGTTAATTTATCACATTTGATGCTTATAAAGAAAATTGAAGCAAGTATTGTTTTGTTGTGTCACCACAAGGACGATATTTTTCTTTTTGAATATATGGAGTGCTAGGTTGGACTTAACTTGGATAATTTTGATTCGGATGTGCCACCACTTGATCAAAATAATCTAAGAGGAAAATCTGAGGAGTTGCATAGTTGATGTAATTGTGAGAGTTGTCTACCTATTTATTTATATATAGTTTGTTGTGTCACCACAAGGCTATATACATTTGAAATGGGATCCTTATTCTCACTAGCATATCTTTAATTAGATATTGCCGAACTATATATATTGAGGGTAATATAGTTTGATGAAAATAGTGAGAGATACCAATTTAAAACAAGACCTAATTTATTTTGGTAATTAATAAAAGAATGTATGTTAAAATGTTGTTAATTACAAATTCATCTATAGAATTTTACAATGTCTAAATTAATATCACTGCAAAGCATATTAGATACTAAATTAACCGAACTGAATTAAACGGATTGGTTAAGGAATTTGAGAATAATTCTCATGGCTGAAAAGCTATCTTATGTCCTTAATACGTTTATCCATGCAATGGTTGCAGACAATGCCTTTGAGAAAGAGATTGTTACTTTTAGAAAGTGGCAAGATGATGCACAGTTGGCTCAATGCATCATGCTCATATCCATGAGTAACAAGTTTCAGCGTCAGCCTGAAAGTATAAATACTCTTACTATATTCCTGCACATCAAGTAGTTGATGGTGAGAAAAGTAGGACTGATAGATATTAGATATCTAAGGAGCTCTTCCGATCTAGCATGATTAATGACACTACAGTACAGATAAAAGTCCTTAACATTATCAATTTGATTGATCAATTAGGACAAAGGTTTTGTCATGGATGGAGAGTTGAGCCAAGATTTGATCTTGCACTCACTCCCGGACTCCTTTCACAATTGTTGTGAATTTTTCATATGAACAAGCTAGATATCAGCCTCGCTGATTTGCTTAACATTTGAAAAATGTTGAGTCACTTTTCAACCAAGAAAGACCATGTCTTATTGGTAGGGGGCCAAAGGATCTTCTGAAAAGAAGAACGATTCAAAGAAGGTAAATAGAAAGGCAAAAACAAAAGATAATAAGAACAAACCGATATGGATAGCAAATGAGTTTGCTTTCCAACGCAATAAGCACGGACCTTTGAAAAGAAAGCATGAGAAGCATCTTGCAGAGGCTAACTAAAGAAGCTTAGTAAAGTTTCGGTTACAAATACAAATTTGTTCATAATTTGAAATAAATTTTTCTTTAAGTCAAGGTTCTACTTGGGTATTGGATACCGACTTTGGTTATCATAAATATAGATTTATAAAGGGACTAGGCAGAAGTAGAAAGCTAAACAAATATAAGTAATCCTATGTGTGGTAAATGAAGCAAAGGTTGCTGCATTAGCCATAGGAACTTATAGTTTAGCATTGCCTACGGGCAAATCTATTAAGTTAATAAGTTGTTATTGTATTCCAGTTCTCGTTAGAAACATTATTTCCATTTTATTGTTAGACAATAAAATCTTTGATATTATATTTAAGAACAATTGTTGTTCTATTTATAATAATAATGTTTGGCATAGAACTGGAATATTACTTAATGGATTTAGTATACTTGACTTACGTGAAAAATTATTTTGCAAGTTGAACAAACTAGTATAAGAAAAGGAGATGATCATTCAAAGAGTTGAATGTTTGTATTTGATGAAATACAAGTGTGAATTATTTGAAAGGTTCAAAGAATTCAAATGTGAAATAAATTGGCAAAGTATTAAGATTCTTTGATTGGATCAGGGAATAAATACTTGTGTAATAAGTTTCTAGATCATCTCAAATGGTTTTCTCACAAAGGACACCTCCTGATACGCAATAATTAATTGATGTATCTAAAAGAAAAAATCGTACCTTGTTGGACATGGTGCGGTCCATAATGATTTTACCGACATTCCAGTATCCTTTTAGGATAATGTCCTAAAAATGGCTGCATATCTACGGAAAAGGTAACCTCAAAATCCGGCCCCAAGACTCCATAAAAGTTATGGATAGGGAGGATTCCTAATCTTAAGTATGTTAAGATAAGGGGTTGTCCAACTTATGTGAAAAGGTTTCAAAAGATAAGCTTGGGATAAGATTTGACAAGTACATATTTGTGGGACATCCTAAAGTAAGTTTAGGGTATATGTTCTATAATCCTACTTAGAAAAAGGTGTTTGTTCATGAAACACGCGCTTTCTAAGATAAAGGTGTTTATCATTGAAGGGGCTAGTGGGAGGATAATAGATCTTGAAGAGTTCAAGAACCACAAAACACTATAAGTCAAATAAGAGGAACACAGAGATGAACCTCTTTGTACCACAACCGAATCGTAAATCTGGAATAATACCAAAGATACCTGAGAGGTATGGATTCATCATGGATGATGATGATGAGGTACGTATCACAGAAGATGATGATCCAGTTACATACGATGTGGTAAGAGTTGTAGACACTCTCAAAATGGAACATTCATTTTTATATGATAATCAAAAGAGTTTGATTTTATCAAAAAATAAGAATTAATCTAGTGTGTACAAAAGGCTCAGTGGGAGCGTCGTGACATTCCTAGTACTATATGTTGATATATTACGGATAAGGAATGGCATACCAATGCTATAATCAGTAAAGGTAAAGTTGTCTAAACATTCCTCCATGAATGATTTGGGAAGAGTATCTTAATTGGGGATGCAAATCTATATAGATAGATTTAAAAGGATGCTCGGCTTAACCCAAAGAACGTATATTCATTTGATGCTAAAGTCGTTTAGCATGGCAAATTCCATGGGATGTCTCATTTTGATGAGCTATGGAGTGTATCTCTCTTAATAGTCCCCATAGACTCCAAAAGAGAGATCGCATGAGTGACTATCATGTATACAATGAAATGTACGAGACCTGATGTTGATCAGTCATATTTTGGAGAAGTTCACTGTGAGACAGTGAAAAACATCTTAAAGTACTTTACCGCCACTAAGGATGTGATGATATTCATGGTGGGTCTGAATTAAAACTAAAGGGCTTAGCAGACTCAAGTTTTTCAGACAGACCAAGATGACAGAAAATCCACTTTAAGGTAAAGGGTTACCTTGAACAGTGGTGCAGTGAATTTGAAAGGTTCCAAATGGCAAAAAGTTGCTGGTTTAGTGATAAAGACAAAGTATATAGCTGTAAATGAAGCTGCAAGTTGATTGTTTGGATGATAAGTTCATTACAGAACTAGGAATAGTTCCAAAGTCACATCTTGGATCTAAACATGTGTTGTGGCACTTTCATTTGATTATAGGAATCATTGAAAGATGAGAAATCACTATAGAGATAGTGAACTCTCAAGAACAACATTACATATCCATTTACTGAAGCTTATCCAACAGCAGAATAATCGTCACTTAGAGAAGAAGAGTATGAGATACCATGACGATTGGCTTTAGCGTAAGTGGGAGATTGAAAGTAGTATGCATACAAGCCAATCATGTTTGATGATAAAGCATATACTTTGTAACAATCTTATTCATTTATTAATAAAAAGTATTAATTTATTAAAGGCTTTCAATTATCTACATGATGTTGTTTTATAATATGTGATAAACCCATAGTTTTAAGCAATGCATTTAGAATAATGATGATGATCATTCTAATGAGATCTAAATTCTTTGAAAGCTTAAAACTAAAATAGTTCCCAATCGTTGGATTACTAAATTGGGGATTAGTGAATCCGGATAGATTGGTACATACGTTGTTTGCTCATTGGATGAGGATGATTAATCTCATAATCATTTGTGTGGAGACACTAAAGCAAGTATCTAGGTGCTTATTAGAGAATAAGTTCACTGAACGTGGCTCACTAAGGAATACCTAATGGAGTTTTACTTGCCTGTCAATAGGAATTCCTATAGTGATAGTAGTACAAGTGATCCTTGGACTTGAGATCATCATAGTATCTTGTGTATGATGAGTTATACTTTGACTTATTCTTTAAGACCCTTAGGTATATCAAAGGGTATTCTTGGGTATAATAAGTTGTAAATGGAGATAATGTATGATTAATAAAGAATCTACCACTTCTAGTAAAAGAAGAGAAATGTCCTATGTGATTCGATAAATGACAACCTAGTAGTCCTTGGTTATAAGCGAATGAAATTAGAAAGGAGTTTCTAATTTGCATTATTTGGGGTTGTGCATTTAAGAGTCGAAATACATATAATTAAATAAAATAAGACTTGTGAGTAATTCCATGTCTTATATTTAATTTGGACATTGTATGGTGGAAGGATTGAATTATGCAGTAACTATTTACTCAAAGGTTCTTTTATGATTAATGTTGAAATCTATATTATCTGGAAAGTCGTTGATCGCTAGGGAGGCTTATCCCTATTGTAGAATAAATATTATTTATTTAAATAAATTATTAGTTTAATTTATTTATTTAAATAAGATTAGAATTGTTCTAATTGATTTATTCACAACCGATTTAATATGGAGAACCTAAAGGGTCACACCATAAAAGGAAGAATAATTATTTAAGAAGTTAATGACATAATCGTAATAATATGTTAAGTATATTTAATTTAATCTATGGTGATAGAATAAATTAAATAGCTTAATATTTATTATTTAATATTTTAGAAATATTAAATATAAATTAATAAGAGAGTCTTATTAATATTATTACAATTATTATTATTTTAATTTCTAAGAGTTTAGGAATTAATTTAATATAAGTACTCTCATTTATTCCTAATAGGATTAGGAGGGAAAATTAGTAAAAGGAGTTTAATTAATTATCCCTAATAAGATTAGGGAGCTTAATTAATAAAAAGAATTTAATTAATTAAAATAAAACCCAATTTCTTAATTGTTAAGGAGGATTGCCCACATCTATAAATAAGAGGAGTCTTATTATGGGTGAGGGGTGGTTGACGTATTCTTAGAATACGTAATTCCAATAGTTGGAGAGTACACCCCTTTCTATGAGAGATAGAAAAACTAGGGTTTTGCCAAATACCCATCTTCTTGAATTCTTCTTCTTCCTTGGTGGATCACCTCTAGAGGCCAAACACTTGGGTAGCTAACGTTGATCAAAGGAAGGAACCAAACCCGATGGATTCAAGTTGAACGCGAAAAGGATTGGAGGTGAACTTGTACCTGAGGAAGCTCGGATCTTCAAGGGTATGATTCTTGTTCTTTCTTTTTTGTTTAATTAATAATTGTGCATAAAGGGTGATCTGGGTTTATGGTTTGTAAAATTTTAAAACTCTGATTTTACACGTTTCCGCTAATTTTGTGCAAGTTGATTGCGTTCCTGAATATTACAAACCTAACACAGTGTTCACATCAGTCTATTAATGTTGTGACTGACTTTGAATTTTTTGATGCTGCTACTTCAGACGTCATGCTTTATAGAGCTGAAGTTTCTCGAGGAGGAGCTGTTCAATCGAGACTCCTTTGGCAATGAAGGCGATAAATGGGGAGAGATTGTTATTGAAAAGTGGAACTCCGAGGTCGTTCAGACGACCAAAGATTTAGTCATTACTCCTATAAATGGAGGGATACAAAATCCTTGGATTCTCGGGAGTAAGATTCGGCGGTCATAGCTTTTATTGAATCGAGGAAGGAAATATGTGAGGTGGGCTAATGATGGCGAAGTTTTTGTTGTGTGCATTTGGCCTCCCACTTTGTTGGCAACACTGCAGCGAAAGTACAAGCATCTACTTACGATTCCCGGATGTGCGAAGGTACCACTGTTCTTGGTACTAAATGCAAGCATCGTGCTCTAATTAGTACTTCTTTTTGCAAGAAACACCGACCCCAAAATGATCAAAGGTTGATGTTGAATTCACCCGATAACAAACTTAAGAGAAAGCATGAGGAGAGTATACGCAGATCGAAAACTACTAACTGCAAAGATATTGTAGTGTTTACAAAAGCTGAAACTCCTCTTCAAGTAGATCCAATCTAAGTCATGGGTCGAGAAGGCTTCAATGAAAGAAGTTTAATTGTGATACCTGAGCAGTTGAGGAAAGATGATAATGGCACTAAAATGCTGCATTGCATTAGTTCCTGTTCCCAGGAAGCCAGTGACCCTTGTCTAGAAAGTCCCAAGCGACATTTGTTATACTGTGAAAAACACCTACCAAAGTGGCTTAAACGTGCCAGGAATGGTAAGAGTAGGATAATTTCTAAGGAAGTGTTTATGGATCTTCTCAGGGTTTATTACTCAGGCGAGCAAAAGTTGCATTTACACCAAGCATGTGAACTATTCTACAGGCTATTCAAAAGTATTCTTTCCCTCAGAAACCAAGTTCCCAAGGAAATTCAACCCAAATGGGCTATATCTGTAGCTTCTAAAAATGATAGTGTGGGAGAATTCCTGATGAAGTTGGTTTTTAGTGAAAAAAGAGACTTAAAAGGATTTGGGGCTTCACAGCTGACAAAGAAACCCAAAATTTTTCTTCTGTAAAATAGTTGCCAATAGCTAATGCAAGTGACCATGACAAAGAAGTGATTAAGTGCAAAATTTTCTCACAAAATTTCTGTGATGACTAATCACTTGGCGAACACTAGATGAACACTCATAGAAAGGAAGCACAATGGCTTTTCAGAGGTTATGCATGTTTCCATACGCTGGATGATTTTACTAACAAGAAAGTACTTGAATCACATATGCGGGAGAGACACCATGATAAATTTGTTGAGCAATTGTATGCTACTCCGGTGCATTCCTTGTGGAAGCCATTTTGGGAATATTGATCAATTATGGTCACATGTACTCTCGGTTCATCCTTCTACTTTTAGTGCACTTGCGGCGCTTTCAACAAAGATAAAGCGATATCTTTTGGTAAAGATTCTTCTTAATAACTCGAGCCTGGAAAATCAGGCGTGGAGAATGTTAACTATGAGAATCAAGGTGGTTTACGAAAGTTCATATGCAAGTTTTGTGGATTTAAATTTGATTTGCTACTTGATCTTGGTCGCCATCATCAAGCTGCTCATATGGGGGCAAATCCAGTTGGTCCTCGCCTTCCAAAGAGAGGCACTCGATTTTATGCTTATAAACTAAAATCAAGGAGACTTAACCGTTCTAGATTTAAAAAAAGGTTTGGGAGCAGCTTCATATAAGGTACGGAATCAGATCTTCGGCAGCAATGGTGGTGGCGGTGACAGTGGGGGGAACTGATTCAGTGGAAGGAGGACTGCTAGAATCAGCCATTTGCAGTGAATGAGGTGTGAATGTGAAGTCTAGAAGCAAAAAGAAGCAGAAAGGGGAGGATTTGAAGTCGATTTGGGAACAAGAAGAGTGAATCGAAGGATTTTTGAAAAAGTTGATCACTTGTCAGAAATTGCCTTCGCCGGAAAGCTTGAGAGAAAAATTTGAAATGGAGAAAATCTGGAAAAAGTGACAGTGATGGATGGATGGATGGATGGGGGTTTTTATAAGTACAGCTGCACGAAACCCAATGGCGGTTATTTATGGCAGGTGGGGCCCGGTCCTAGAGAAACGTGTGGCATTTCAAAAAATGAAGAGAAACTGTTTGGGTTCCCCCATATAACTCATCATTTGCTGGCGTGACTTTTTGAGTTTCTGTCTTTCCAAGTCTCTAATTATAAATAAATTATAACAAGAGACTGGGGGGCAATGTTCAGGAGTATTTTACCGACCCCTAGGTGGGCTGAAGGTCTGGTGCTAGAAGGGGATGTTAAGCCCATTGGGCTGAAGCCCTCAGGAATGTTGAAGGAGTTCGGGCATCCGAGTCCTCTGGGCTGGAGTTCTATTCGGGTTTATGGTGTTCGGGGTCAGGTATTCGAGTGCTTTGAGGTTGGAGCCCAGACTAGTATATGAGTTCGGTTGGATTGGGCCTGTACAGTGGGTTGTCCTGTGTACAGAGTTTGGAGCCATTAGGAGTTTAAATGGTTAAGGATTCAAGTCCTAACCATATTCAAATAAGGTAACTCCAAAGATAGTGTTGGGATTGGATTCCTCTTGCACCTTTTAAGGAGATTGTGTTGGACCCAAATAATGGTAACTATAATATTTAGGAGTCCTAACCCGACTCGGAGGAGGATTCTAAGGTAGTGAGAATACTATAAATACAAGGCTTGTGTTTCAATTAATAAATAATACATCTTTGAGCACTAAACACTAAAGCCTCCATTGTACTTAAACCTTGTGAATGCCCTGTACTTATTCTCACACCGGAGCTATCCCCCGGCGGCACAAGTCATCAAGCTTCGTGTGTGATCTGTTATTGTGCAGGTTCAAGTGTGTGGATTCTGTTATTGGACGCGCCGATAAACTTGGCGTTAACAGTAATAAAATCAAGAAAAATGATTTTTGGTCATGTTTAACTCATTGATTTTTTGTTTATCTTCTGAATTATCATTACTCACGTTGGACCGCTAAATATTGTGAATCATTATTATCACTAAAGTTGGACGGTAAATATTGTGACTCGTTATTATTTTTCACTATTTTAAATATATTGTTTTACTTTCAGGTAAAATATATTAAAAAAACTTGGACCGTTACATACTAAGTCTCATTATTTCTACCATTTGTATGATCATTACATTATAGTAAGAGAGTATGGTAAAAATCTGATTCATTATGTTAGTATACAAAAAGACTCAATATACACATCTTGGGTTCCCTACAAAAAATTTGATTCATTACGTAGTATACAAAAAGACTTACTATACAATTATACACTTATACACATCTTGGCTTCTTTAGAGCACTCATAACAGTTTCTTTATCTTTATTCATACTCTATAATGTTATTGGGTCATTCTACAAAATAGAAATTCAATTTTTTCACTATGTACCCAACATGTTTCTTATATTGATTCCTTAAATAATGAAATTTTAAATTTAAAAGTTCCAACAGTCAAAATATCAAATTAATAATAATATTATAATTTATAAAAAGAGTATTTATCAATTATATTCCACTATAAAATAATTTTTATTTTATTTTAAATTTTAAGTAATTTATGGAGTGAGTATTGAATGGATTGTAGTTGTAAATGTACATAAAAGTAATATTAAATTTTAAAAGTCAATTTGTGATATTTTTAAATTTAAATTTAATATGATTCATTTATATTTTGAAAATAATAAATTTATAGTTAATAGTACTTATATAATATTTATAATTATATTGACATAAATTAAATAAATTTTATATCAATTTTAAATTTGAATACGTTTGAATTTTTTTTTTTTTAAAAAAGTCAATATTAAGTTTATAATTTGAAAATGAAATAGTAAAAAAATGTCAAGATGTGTATGATTGATGAGTTGTCCACTTAAATGAGGGTGTGAAATGTCATTTTGTATATATAGAGAACGGTCTTTTGATTCCCTCACACTTGGGAGTAAAATTCTATATAGGGATTAAAATAAAGAGTCAAATAAGGATAAATAAACTGTTGGATAATGATTTGTTGATGTATTCTTCAAAATTGACGATAGATAGTTGATTAGAGAAACTGTTGTTAAATGCTCTTATATGAACATCTTGGCTTCTTTATTTGCTAATAATCAAACAATGGCTTCGATCATGAGAAGATATACAATGAAATTGTTAAAAAAGAGAGAATAAATTTGAGAAAAAGAGAATTATACCATTTGCAAAAACTTATGTCGGCGTGTGTGCACATCATTGTAGACATCAACTTACCAATTACACTTGTATAAGTCATGTTCACCTAAAACACTACTAGCAATTGCACACAAGTATATGTCATCACTTATGCAATATACTGACAAATAGAGTATCGTTCCCACGAAAAGTGATGTATAACTTAATTACTAATTTAATTCTATTTAGAAAATGAAAAGAATAATCAAGCTAATTAATAAAATATTAATTCAATGGATGAAAACATTGAGGAATCAATTTTCTCTGATAAAATAATAAAATTAATATTATTGTTATTTCATTGAATTGACTATCAACAATTGCCAACGAAAAATCACTAATAATTAACATAATCATTTTTCAAGTAATTATATCATATACCTATTATTATTAATTTCCCTATATTTGTGATGCCCTCAAAATATGTATACATCACTCATTCTGAGTCGCCAAATACATGGTATAGAATTTAAATACAAACTTCATTTATACAATACGATAAAAAGCGTAACTGGGAATTTTTACACAAATATTGTCTCATAGACAATATCTAAACTCAAATGGAGTCCTCATTACATTTATTATCACACTATTTCATAGAATAATGAGGACTACTACAGCCACCATCTCGGACCTTCACTCCGTTCCCCGACTAGTCCCGGCTACGTTCTCATTTCTTAAAGAGAACAATGAAAGCAAAAGGGTGAGCTCAACTAGCCCAGTAAGAAATATTATGACTAAGATAATGCAAAATAAGTTATCATTAGCCTTCAACAATGTTAAACGCAACGGAACAAATAATTCATTAGAAAAGTCAAGTAGAGTATAATATCTACTATCTTCTATGATTTAAAAGTTTATTATCAATTTTATCGCTGAGACTCAGCTTAATAAATAATCCACATCACTGAATTATCCATGCACTACGGGCCTCATTAGTATCACATCCACAAATTATCCATGCACTACGGGCCAAGGATATTCGTGTTATCACCAATGGTCATGATCATGCCAGCAAGTGTCCATCAAAGTACTACGGGCCAATGAGGACTTTTATCGCATCATTCGTAACATTACAGGTCATGATTATACCGAATGATTCTTGATCATAATCATACCAATCAACAGTCCATCTATGCACTACGGGCCAAAGATGCCTTTAATCACAATATAAGCATAAGGATGATGACAATGATATAAGAAATTCAATTAAATGAGAGAAAGGATAAATTTTAAAGATTTATAATTGAATTTATCCATAATTCAATAATTGTCTAAATTGTCAACATGATACTACTTTGTGGAGTAAAATTCAAGAATAATATTGTATCAAACATGATTTGGACAAAAAAAATCAATTTTGGTCATGAATAGTACCCCGGGTGAATAGTACCCGAGTGAATAGTACCTCATGAATAGTATTTCTAGTACCCCGACATGAAAAGATTAATAATTATCAAGAATGCTCAGAATAATATTTTCATGAAAAGATACTAGATGAAGCGCAAATTTCAAGGATATTTTACTAATTTCAAGGAGTATAGAAGCCATCCTTTAACAAATTGAGTGTAGAATTCAGAATCTGAACCGAAATAATATTACTTACATATTATAGAGTAGGGAAGAAAACATTATTTCTTACAAATATTGAACAAAAATAATATTCCTTACCTTAAAAAGAAAGTACTTCTGACTGGTATAGCGGAGATATTCATGAAAAAAACTTGCACTGTTTTCTACACTCAAAGCTTTCTTAAACTTTAAAGAAATACACTCAAGATTATAGAAGAAGAATTATCTGATTCTAGTGTGATTTTCAATTCTAAACTAAGCATCCTATTTATAGAAGAATGGTAGGATACTATTTGAAAAGAAAAATTACGGACGCATAGTAAAATGAATTCACGGGCACTTTTTCGGCTGAAAAATTTGATTTACTATGCAGCACTATGCAATAAAATATAATTTATTCTATTTTTCATAAAAAACAAAACTTATTATAATATATTTATAATAACAACAACAACAACAACAACAACAACAACAACAACAACAACAACAATAATAATAATAATAATAATAATAATAATAATAATAATAATAATAATAACAAACTCCCTCCTAACTATTTTTTGTTATCCCCCCTCCCGTGACACCTTTCATTATCATATATATATATATATATATATATATATATATATATTACAAAATTGAAATAAGTTCTACCGATAGTTTAGAAAAATGGGTAAGTGGGGGGTTCAAATAATAAGTCAAATTTACAACAAATACTTCATAAAAATCCCCTTTATTTATCCCAACTTACTTGGCTTCACAAAACACATTTTTAAACAACAATTATTCATCAATAATATAACTTGTAATATTAATAACTTGATCATTCCCAGGAAATAGAGGGCTTTCCGATAAGGATTTCTCCCGATTGGCGCGCAATTAGGTGACTAAACCCTTTCCTCGACAGAACTTTCTAGACATTGTCAATAATGCAAATAATAATATGAATAACTTGTCATGTCAATTATTGATTTAATAATATAAAATATTGTGACAATAAATGAATCATTAACGTGAGATACTATGCATTAATTACTGTAGCAATAATTTAGTATAATTGAGTGCCTTCTCACGTAAGCATCAATAATCAAAGATATTGTACAATACCGTGTGCTACTACGCAACCACACGTATTACTATACTTTTACCATCGGGTATTTTAACAGTTAACGGTAAAACATTCGCCGTTATTTTTATAAAAAGATATTTCTGTCATTTTCTAACTCAAATGATAATTACATTCAGGGTCCATTAATGATTGTCTTCGTCATGCGAATATTCCCTGTTAAAACGAATATTCCCCGACTAATTTAATATTTTATGACAACTTGCTTACTTTTTCAAAATTTATAAATATTACCCACAACTATAACATTATATCAAATTCACACCTTAATATTCAAAAATGATATTTAGAGAAAAATTCATCTTTATTCATAAAAGTTAGGGTCTTACAACCTCCCCTACTTATGAAATTTCGTCCTCAAAATTGGGGTACGTACCTGGTATGTGACAACCCGAGAATTTAGACAATTTATTAAAATCTTAAATGATTGATTTAAGGTCATATAATAGACCTAGACAGAAAATAAGTGTATGCGTTTGATGTTATTGGGAAGGAATTTTGAGTGTTTCAAAATTCTGTGAAGGATTTAGGCAAATTATTCAGGACTAAGTGTATATGTGTTTATGTTCCGTGAATATGGTATTATGTGTGCATAGTATGTGGTTAAGGGTCAAGGGTTGACTAGATAAATCTTATCAGTGTTAAACCCTAATATTATTAAGAACGATAACGTTATGTTAGAAAACCCAAACGTCTGATAAGAAACCCTAGAAACTGGTTCAAGAAACCCTAGTTTCAGTACCGGGAGTCCGTAACCCTAATTCTATATTTGGAAACCCTAGATCAGGAATGGAAATGCTATGAATAAGTTTAAAACGTCGTTAATTATAATTTTATTAGGAAAAACCTAATGAATTACTTGAAACCCTAATTGCTTATTAGAAAACCCTATTATCGGCTATGGAAACCCTAATTTATAATTAGGGAAAACCTGTTTGTTAGTTTAATAACTTTAATGTTAATTAGGAAACATTAATCCTACTTTTCAAGTTATAAGAAAACCATGATCTAATTAGGAAATCTAATTTCTAAATTAGAAGTATTCTTTTTCTATTTTCTGTAAACCCTAACGTATAATTTTGACCCTAATTGCTAAATTAGCAATTTTAATTAAGAGTTAATAATCCGCATTAGCAAGATTGACTTTCGTGATTTTGGAAATCTTGTTATAATTATAGAACCCTAATTGCAATTTAGAAAATATTAAATTTCTATTTTTGAAACCTAAATTGGAATTATTAGAAATCAATTTATCAAAACCTAAAGGGTTAAATCCTAAACCCTAAGGGTCAAACCCTAAGGGTTGAAACCTAATGATTATGGGAAATTACCATTTTGCCTTGCACTTTATAACCAAATGTCCAAAGTGCCCTTTATATTATTTTAATAAGGTGGAGTGTAGATCTAGCCCTAGTAAGGAGTGGGTGACCAACTCTAGCTAGCCACATGGTCTAGAAAGCAACCTTTAATCAGCCCACAACTGATCAAATGAGCAGCCCTAGACATTGCATCATTCTATAAATAGATTAAAGAGAGAGAAAGGGCCACTTAAGTTTTCATTTTTCCCTAGACCTTCTTTCTCTAAAATTCGGGAATGGGGAGTGAAATTGAGTGAGAAACAAAACCAATGTCAGCCTTTAACTTGCCAAGAACAAACAACAAAGTCAGAATCAAGATCAAGCTTGAAAAAATAGGTATAAACCCTAAATTTTGAAATCCTTAGATTTGATGTTAGATGTTATGATTTGTTGTTCAAAGTTATGTTAGAGAGTGTTAATAAGTGATCTAGGTTGTTAAATCCCAAATCCATAACATCTAGATGCTCAAAATATGAGTTTTTATAAATCTGGAGAAATTTCAAAAGATGGTCTGATAGCCTAATGTCAGGACCCATAGATCTGTGTATGTTAAGTATTTGTTGTGTTTTAAGTTATTGACTTGTTCTTTGCCATAAGGAGAGTATACTAGAAGTGGAGTCACATCCATACCATGTCTAGATCTCAAGATATAAGAAGTCAAACATGGTTGACCGAACACAAAACCAATTTCTGGAAAACCCAAAAAAATCTCCAGATTTCCAGAAAGCTCTGACAAGCAAATGTCAGATCTTCTAGATCTGTCTCTGTTAATTGTTTATGGTGTTTTATGTTATGAATCCATAGTATGTCATGTGTTCTTTGTTCTGAAACTTGAATCAGAGTCATAGCATGTTTAGATCGAAAGTTATGAGGAGTCAAAAGCTTTTGACCGACCACGGAATCTGGATTCTGGGCAACCCAGATTTGCCCAGTTGGTTTCTGACAACTTTTGCAGGCTCTAGATCTCGCAGTATGTTAGTGTTTTGGACACGTTGTTGTATTTATGTTGTTCTCTGTCATATGGACTACAAGCATATGCTTTTAGATCACCCAGATCCGTACCAGAATCAGAGAAATTAATGGTCAAACCATGGTTGACCATCACGCTTGAGATGAAGATTTTGGGAAACCCGGATCTTCAAGAACAGTTCTTGGCCTTCACTTTGACCAGCTTTAATCTTGTGTACCTGTTGTTGTTAGACCGACCTATTTATATATTATTGTAGCCTGACATCTCCCCTACAAGATTGAACCATTAGATCACAGAAACACATCATAGATTGCAAATTATAAGGATCTAAAATAGGTACCTCGACTGTTCTTCAATTTCTGGAAAACCCAGAAATTGAAGAACGGTGTTGTCAGACATTTTGGGGCTAATAACTCATATATTTGATGTTTTTTAGCCATGATATTTGTTTTTATGTGTAGTATTACATACATATTACAAGATTAATGTTTTATACTTCTCAGAAATCTTATGATCACGAAATTAATTGTGGTCAAACTTAGCACCTTAGCGTCTGACATGTGTTTCTGGGCAGGCTCAAGAACACTCAAGAACACCTATAGCGACGGTTCTGTCGCTATAGGGCCCTTTAGTGACACTTAATTTTGGAAATTATTTATTTTATTTAATAAATAGAGAAAAATGATTTTTAATTATTAAAAATACATAATAAATTACGAAAAATTATTTTAAAGTCGAAAAATAGTTTTTATTATTTTGAGTATATTTCAAAAATATTTAATATTTTTGGGAATATAAAAGGTATTTATTTATTTAATTATAATATTAAATAAATTATTTAAAAATGGTTTTAATTCATGAAAATCATGAAAAATTATATTATGGTGTTAGAAAATATTTTAAGTTATTTTTGATAACTTTTGATATTTTGTGATGAAATTCATTAATATTTATTATTAATGGTAGTTAATATATTTAATGAATATATTAGATAAATTATGGAAAGATAGAATTAATGCTTTAAAAATCATATAAAAATGATTTAAGTGTTATAAAAATATTTTAATTTATAAAATATAACTTTTGATTTTTATCATGAAAATATTAATATTTTAATATTTATAGCAATTATCGGATAATGGATTTAATGGTTTTAAATCATATTAAAATGATTTTAAGGTATTAAAAATACTTTGTGATGTTATAATTATATTATAATATTATGTTATGATATTAATGATTAAAGAATTATGTGGTATTTAATTCATTTAAATACGATATAAATGATTGAAAAATGTTGATAAATGATATTAATTATTTGAAAATATTGCAAGTCTTTGAAAATTGTTTTTACTGATAATATAATTATCTAAGATTATTGTTAATTGTTTAGGCAGAGTGTAATTGAACTTAAACTTGATATTTGTCTGATTAGACCATCGGGATGATTGAATTATGTCGGTTTCAACTCAGACTTAAATAGTCTGATTTGATGTTAAGTCTTATGTGTTGTATAGACTGATAGGATTATGTGATAATGTGTTTAGGTTATTTATACTGTGATGATATTATTCTAATATTTGGAGATCTGTATTATCTATATTAGGTCTTCAGATAAAGCTAAGTTATATTTCTTAACGATAATCAACGGTAGTTAATTTTTAATTCATGAAAAATCAGGGGCGCTACATGGTATGTCGAAGAGGTGAGGATACCTTGATTTCATTTCAGATTCTAACTCCTAGGTCATTTCCTCAACATCGTGGTTTCTCCACACAACTTTGACTTGAGGTATAACCTTGGAGCATAGAATATGTTCCTTCTTATCCAAGATTTTACCATGTACCTTTTCATACGTTAAATCTTTCGCTATCTCGTCTAGTTCTAACTCAATAATGTGGTTCGGGTCTTCCACATATTTATGTAATATAGATATGTGAAAAATGTTATGAACACGAGACATACTTGGCGGTAAGGCGAGTCTATAGGCCACAGTTCCTACTCAATCGAGGATTTCAAATGGGCCAATGAATCAAGGATTGAGCTTTCCTCTCTTTCCAAATCTTGTAACTCTTTTCCATGGATCAACACGTAACAACACATGATCTCTAACATTGAATTCCACATCATTTCGATGAAGATCAGCATAACTCTTTTGTCATCTTGTGAGGTCTTTATATGTTGCTGGATTATTTGAATCTTTTCTGTAGTCATGCATACTAATTTCCGTCCCAATAACGTTGCTTTAGCCACCTCATCCCAGTATACTGGAGAACGACACTTGCGTCTATACAACGCCTCGAATGGAGCCATGCCATGCTTGATAACTGTTGTTGTAGGAGAATTCCACTAATGGCAAGAAGTTGTCCCAACTTCCTTTGAAGTCTAGGACACAAAGTCTTAATAGATCTTCAAGAGTTTAAATAGTCCTCTCCGACTGCTCGTCTATTTGAGGATGATATGCCGAACTGAATCATAAATTCATTCCCATGGCATTTTACAAACTAACCCTAAATCGTGAAGTGAATCTTGGGCCTCAATCAGAAAATATGGATACTGGCATACCATGCAGTCTTAAAATCTAATTTATGTATATACGAGCAAGACGTTCAAGTGAATAAGTTTCTTGTATAGGTAACAAATGAGCAGATTTGGTTAGTCTATCGATAATGGCCCAAATCGCATCTATACCTTGAGAAACCTTGGGAATACCAGTAACAAAATCCATGGTAATCTGCTCCCACTTCCATTCTGGAATTTCAAGTGATTGCAATGGACCTTTTGGCACTTGATGCTCTGCCTTGACACGTTGACAAGTTAAACACCTTGAGATAAACTCTGCGATCTCTCTTTTCATATTTCTCTTGTCGACGTCGGGATTTTTGAGTGTCCCTTTTTGTTACTTATTCTTTGGTGTTCTCATGTTAATGTGAGATTTGTTTGAAAAAACAAGTGTAAAAGGTCCGACATGTATAATGTCGACGATTTGACTTTAAGAGTCGTCAGTTGGTATATTTAACTGGTTGCACCAATGCAACCGAAAAAGGTTTGCACATTAACCCTATGATTTGACACTACTAGATGGGTCTGTGAAACCGAGATTCATTTTGGGTCCAGGGGCTTTATTATGCGGGGGGAAGGTGTTAGGCACCCCCCGACATCCGTGTTACCACGATGACCGCCACTCTTCAAAGAAATTGTTATATGAATGTGTCTTTGTGTGTGTGTGTGGATCAATGTGCAGTTATTTGAAAGTAGTGTGAGGCCTCGTTCGTACCTATATACAAAGGGTTTGAATTTATAGAAAAATTCAGTTTTAACCACGATATAGCAATGACGTTTTATAAAAGAGGTTTTTTCAAACCCTGTGCTCAATTTGAATTGAGACCTTTTCATACTTCCATTTTTTACTAAATATTCGGCTTGTTTACTTTTATTTTCGAGATGTGAAACATTCTCGAGAAAATAATATCAAAGCGATCTTAGAACTCCTCATTTACATGACAATGACCATCCAAGGAAATTTAGACCTTTGTAAAATAATATACGTGAGTTACTTCTGACTAAAAAATGTCCATCATGGGAACCGAATCTAGATTGATGAAAGCTAAACACTGTGATCACATGATTCCTAGAAGCTCACATGATCTTGCAATTTGTATGGAAAGTAGTAGCGAGTTATATATATGTAAAGAGATATATATATATATATATATATATATATATATATATATATATATATATATATATATATATATATATGATCAACCGCCATGTAAGTAAACTCAGCGGGACAAAATGTAAATAAAATTTGTAAAAGTGATCAAGCGCCACGAAGTAAACTCGGGAAGGACATAATGTAAATAAAAAAGCGTAAAAGGCCACAAAGTGAACTCAGCCCTTTGTGAAATGTAAAAAATATATATATATACAGATATATATATATATATATATATATATATATATATATATATATATATATAAGCGATAACGCATTGGATGTGAATCCGGGCTCATCGGATATGTCAAATGACAATTATATATATGTATATATATAAAAAGCGATTAAACGATTTGGATGTAAATCCGGGCTCATCAGATATATCGAAAATAGTTATATATATATATATATATATATATATATATATATATATATATATATATAAGCAAAAGCGCATCGGATATAAAATCAAGCTCATCGAGACAAAAATCTCGACCACGTTTTATATATATAAAAGCAATTAAATGCTCCGAGCATCAAGTGTAGGCTCAATCGAGGCGTAACTCGATAATGTTAGTCCATATATGAAATATATACATATATAAGTATATATATACAGACAGAAATGAAAACCACGGACCAAAGTCTGGGCAAACACACTCACACGACTTTTAACGTGTATAACAGTGTGTGCTAATATGAGAAGAAGGCTTTATAGAATATAAAAAGGGTTACAGTGGGCTGTCAAAATTGACTACTATAACTTTAAATTGATACACTTAGCTCCCGCCAGATAAAAGATAGTTATGTGAGCTAACTAGTGTTTAAAAGTGAGGAAACACTCAAAAGATGTGTATGCAGAGTAAAATGGATAGGGCTTCCTCGCTTTTTTCCCTTTCTCTTTTTCTCAAATGGCTGACCACAAGGCTTGTATATATAGACAGATGGCTGCAGGTACACTTGCGGTAACTGTAATTGTACCTGCGGCTGGTCGTGATGCATCCGAGCCTCGAGGGTCCTGTTATCTCGTAGTACGTGCACTCATGCACTGTAATGTCCACTCGAACTTGCAGAACTTCAATCTGAGAATCTCAATGAGGTATATCTGACCTTCTTCGGACTGCTTGTATTGAGAGTTACGCAATGACATGGATTAGATGTTGTACAAAGTCAGGAAGAGGGGTCTATGCCCATGGTCTTCAAGCTTCAAATTCTATCCAAAGTACTGTCACACGTAATAGTCACTCGGGATTGTAAATCCTCGATTCTTGTGGGACATTGTTGGATGTATGTATATATGAAGTGTTGAGACGACGTGCCATTGTCGAAGGAACAAGATGATGTTTAACTCCTCGTCGGGGTTATCACCGGTTTGAGTTGAAAGTAGATGTTGCCTAGGGTTACAGCTGAGATTGGACTACTTGTTGGTATGCCGCGATATCATCTTGTCGAGATGATAAGATAACATTGTGACTCCTCACCGGGGTCATCGCCTGTTTAAACGGAAAGCAAACGTTGCTCAGGGTTACATCTGAGATTGGACTGCTGCTTATTTTTATGTCTCACTGTCATCTGTGGATGTTCCTGTCTACCCGTTGTTAACTCTGGGTCTGAGGTGTGTGTGCCTCGACAGGATGTCTGGGGTTGAAGCTGATTGCATATGTTTGAAACAAGCATTTCTGGGGTTATCGCCGGAACTGCAATGGCATCTCTTGGGGCTATCACCAAGGATGGGGTTGCTACACCCAGTGTTGTCTCTGGGGATCGGAACCGAAAGCGTCATGGTGTTATTGTCGAGATGTAACTGCCCTCTCTCTCAGTGTTGTTCTCCGGTCTTTTGATCTCGCATATCTCGGGGTTATCTACGAGATTAGAAATGACATTCGGTGTGTGTTTGGGGTTTGATATGATGTTCCCGATTTTGTGTTCGGGTTAGAACCGAACTTCCAAGAGTATCCGAAATGGATCTCGAACTTAGGTAGTATCCAAGAAATGGATGTAAGTTTGTCTTTTAAGGTTATCTCCAAAAGACAAATCTACCCCTCTGTAATGTTAGTAATAGGGCTGAGAAAATTTCGAGTGTCTACAGATGCCCTCTTTATCATAATCATGCAATGCAAGGCATGGATAGGATAAAGAATACTAGACACTTGAAATGTAAGCAAGATAAGCATGATCTTTATATCTGACAACATGATGCAAATGCATGTAGAATGCATGAATGATTGTCAGGTAATCCTGTTGGGATGACAATCAGTGATGGCTTGGACATGCGATCCAGGTTTCTAAGAATGTTGACGTTGGGGCTATCACCAAAGTCTTTAATCCTAGACACTGGCTTATATTCCATAGAGGTACCTCTTGTGTGTAAAAGATCTGTGGGGATAAAGCTTTGTCTATTTGAGGATGTGTATAACATATTTCCTCATTCTATCGGTGTTACTACCAACAGTTTGTTGTTATCAGGGTTGCCTGATCTTCGCTGATGTGTGTATCACCGGATAAATCCCTGCTGGGTGAATTGTCAAGGCTGCTTGACCTTCATTGATGTATGTGTCAATGGTAGCACTGTGTTGTAGCCCTTGCTGGGGAAGGTTGCTTCGATGGGTTTACTTGTCATCGGCTGACATGATGTCAAGGCTGCTTGACCTTCATTGATGTGTGTATCAATAGTTGCATTGCGTTGTAAACCCCGTCGGGGACATGCAGAAGTTTGAAGGATGCGAGTTGTGACCCCCGCCAGGGATACGTAGATGCTTGATAACTTCGGCATTGTAACCCCCACCGGGGAGGTTTAATATATCATGGTTTTGCGTTGTAACCCCCGCCGGGGAGGTTTAGGGTTGTGACCCTGCAAATGATGGCATTAAACCTTTGTGGGGTATTGCCAACCATGATTTGTGAAAGCTGAGCTCATTGGTATAGTATACCCTGCATTCAGGCGAATACCTTTGAGACGACGGGAGTTTAACTCTGACCGATGAAAACGAGGATTTCAGGCTATTTCGCTCAATCGCGTAGCATTTTTATTCCTTATTTGGCCTTTTCAGCTTGTGAGACCTCCTTTGCAACTCTAACTGGAGCGAGCCAGAGGTGTGGGGCCCATGGAGGAGTGCCGCAGGTGTACCTGCAGGAGCCACAGGTTAGCCGGTGGCCAACCATGCCTATGTATAGGCGACTAGTTGCTTTCATAAGTCATTTTCAAGTTGCGCAGCGAAGGAAATCTGAGAGCTCTTCTTCAGATCTGCTGAATTCGGGCAACTTTCTACATATTCTGCCACCGTACAAGCGTTCTTCACTGTCCTTGTAACACATGCATGTATTTTTTTCCAATTTATGTCCGTTGAAAAATGACTTATCGCATGAAATGCATTTAGACACATAGTAATGAATATGCATGCTGATATGACTTGATAAAAAATATTCAACATAGTAAATGTTTGTATTAAACCATGCTGAACATAATGATGTGAAAAATTTGACTTTTGAAACAGCCAAATTGGCACCTTTTACTGTCATTTCTTATCCTATTTGAGGGCAAATGAGTAAAGGTAAAAAAGTAAAATAATCCTGGTAATTAGACTACACTTACGAATTTTTTACCGCAATGTATTAATGCATGTAGGATGTATATGACTGTGTATAGGTGTGCTACTGAATGGCCACCTAGTCATGCCTATGTGCATGTGGATAGTCCCATTTACAAAGGGGGCTATGGTAAAATTTTCCCAAAATGTAGGTTTTGGGTAGTCATGCATTTTTAACTCTACTATATATGTATGTTAAAACAATGCATGTATGCATGTAATCATAAAATGCATTTTGAAAAAGACTCCAGGTACGAAATTACAACACCCTTTCTGAGGTGATTTGGAGACTTGTTGTCTAGATATCATGGATCCTGATCAGCCGAGTAGTTCTCGCAGGACCACTTCTGGTGTACGGAGGAGGGCTTTTGAAGAGCCTCAACGCCGTTCTGTTAAACAGCCTCGTCGTTTGGCGGAGGCGGTGATACGTCCTATTCGGGTTGAAGTGCCGAATGTCGAGGACGAGGAGGAGGATGCACCGATTGAGGTTCCTGCCCTTGCTGTACGTGTTCCCCGTAGGGAATTTCCAGGTATTCAAGTGGCGAACCCATATCTTCTGGGTGACTTGAGTAGGCATCCTTCAGTATACCTGCACGCAAACGAGGTATGAAGTTAGATCTTTTGATAGGCCTCTGTTGTATGTTGGGTAGCTTCGCCCCATTTTCCTATATTTTAGCTGTAAAGAGATGTATTAGATGATGATATACATAGGAATGTATGTACAGTTTTTCTATTCCCTATATCATATTGCCATCTATTGTATCATACATGTTATTATGTTATGTATATGTATGTATGTCCAGAGATATTCAGCATTGACCCCTGGATGGTCTTATGACACGACCCATACAGATGTCTTCTTCGACAGTTAGCCGTATTGATCATACCCCACCATTTGTGGTGGTATGATAGTATATCACCATCAGACATGGTGACCGTAGATGATTTGCTGCAGCATACTATGACCCTGTTGATGTTTCAGGTTCCTACAGGATTTGTAGAGGGCATGTTAGAGCACTGGGTATCGGAGAGGCATGTTTTCTGATTTGGGACACAAGAGTTAACTCCTATTTTGGAGGAGTATGCACGGTTGATGATGTTGCCGCTGGACAGACCTTGCATGCATATGGCTATTGGAGACATGAGCAGACAGTTCATGACCCTCACCGGATTGAGACGTAGAGCGGTCTAGGACGAGATTACATCCGTCCACGTGATATCCCAGCGTTTCCTATTTGATAGGTTTGGCTTTGAGGACAGCTATGCACGACATTTCGGGGATTTCACCACATCGGAGGACCATTGACGTTCATCCAGAGTAGATGTACTGCTTCTATGCGTATTGTCATATGTCTTCATGCCGCAGTACATGGATGACCTAGATATCGGTATCATTATGGCAGTCAGAGCTCTCAGGGAGGGTCATACCATTGTACCAATGATCATCGCAGAGACTCGAGGTCGACTACATCTTCTTGCACTTATCCCAGAGAGTATTCTGAGTAGCTTCGGTCATCTTGTATGTGTGGTTTATGTCACACTTGAGACCGATTGGCACATTTAGACGGTAGGGGTTTTGTTTCACCCAGAAGATAGCCATGTCATACACCTTTCAGCCTGTAGAGTGCACATATGCTGCATCGTGGTCAGCTTTCATGGCAAGGATTAGGGATCCGTTTGCCATATTACCGTGTTTAGGGCTTAGCTCACCCTACAGCTTCATTACTCATGCTCCGGGCATGGATTATCTCCTTCTTGCTGGATTAAGGGGCATGATCACTTACCACCCATTGGCCGTGATGTGTCAGTTTGACAAATTTTAGGATTTTCATCCGTATGAGGGGGTAGTGAGTCAGCTCTTCGCTTCACACCATTTATCAACGGAGGATAGATCCAGGTTGTATGCCTGTTGGGATCAGCGAGAGCTGGCTGAGTTTTCTGTCACTCATCCAGGTTATTCTGCAGAGTATTCTGCATGGATGGAGACAGAGACTGCATCGGCTGTGGCAGTATCCACAGTGTAGGGGATTGATTCTGACGATGAGGAGCCTATAGAGAGAAATTTGTTATTCCCATCGATGACTTTCTTCTTTGTTTGCCAAAGCATTTGTGATGGATTCTCCCACCCCGAGTGCCAGTGTTACTCAGTATTCGACACAGCATTTGGAGCAGAGCTTACGTATGATGACCTATGATAGAGATCAGGCTAGGGCCGCGATGTTGACAGCTCTTGATGAGAGAGATACTGCTCTGTTAGAGAGGGATGAGGCTAGATCAGCCATGGATGCATTGACTGGGTAGCGGGATGCCGCCTTATCTGCTAGGGATGTGGCCACTGCAGATAGTACTTTTGTTAGATCCTGGATGACTGTCAGTCTTGCCGACATGAGTGCTTACATTGATGAGAACTATGCCACCATGCAGTTAGCCTCTGATCTGCTAGCTCGTGTAGATACCCTTGGGCAGGAGCTTGCAGTGCTACCTCCATCTTCAGAGAAAGATGTTATGTTAGATCTGATAGTCCGCATACACATAGATCTGTAGATAGCTTTGTATTTTCCTGCACAGACTAGCTTAGCCATTTTGTCATGTACATCATAGATGTATATATCAAACAGTATTATGTATGGCAGGGAAATATATTTTGATTCACTTCCCTTTTAGTTATGCCTTGACACTTGCTTGATGTTTGCCTGTTTCTTCAGGGCCTTGTGATTTTGATGCATTCTGAACTTATCCTTCATAGATGGACATTGAGACATCGAAAGATCTCTCAGAATGGATCATTGATTTTTGTAAATCCCTACCATCTTTGGTGTCTTGGGACTGGTATCTGTATGAAAAAGTGGAGAGGAGGGCAGTTTCTTCCTCTTTGAGATTGACCGCACCACAGATGGTCGCCAGTACTTCTATTTGTGAGAAGACTAGTTAATTCCATCTCTTATGGGTTGGTATTGCTCTTCGAGGCACTATCGCAGCTTAGATGGTCACCGAATCATCTTTTTATGAGAAGAGGTTGGATAATTCCATCCCTTTGATCTGAAACCGATGAAAAGGGGAAAATTAAAGGTAGATCCCAGTACCGTGTGACAAATATGTTATTCTGGTAGGGGTTAGACTGCACCATGAATGGCTTCCTATGTACTCATATTAAAGAGGAGATTAAGTCTGCGTAGTTCGAACCTGGTGTAAGAGGTTCAACACTGAATGCGGAAGGCAGATAGGTGTAGAAGTATTTTTGTTGTTTTTGTTGTTTTGTAGAGAAAGGGCAGAAATGTTTTTGTTGTTTTTCTTTATTGCGACCGGGCCATAGAGAATATGGTTGCCTACGTACCCCCGGGTATCAGGGAGATCAGGTCGATGTAGTTCCCCCCTCAGGACGAATTGAAGGCGAAGAGAAGTGTGAATCCCATGTGCAGGCTATACTGCGCGGAGAAGAAAGTTTGATCCCATAATGGGGACAAACTGCAGGTGTGAAAAAGTTTGATCCTGTTTTCAGGACAAACTGCAAGCGTAGAAAAGTTTAATCCCGTGTTTGGGATAAACTGCAGATGTGAAATGTTCAATCCTGTGTGTAAGATAACAGAAATTGTATAAGGGTTTGAAATGAAGTGGAACTAGGCTGCTGATTCCAAGTGAGGTAAAACCAGGTTACTGGTTTTAATTGTATGTTTCCCTGAGGGGCAAAAGAGTTTTTGAATAGAGGGTTAAAAAACCAGAATGACTGGTGATTTGATGATCAAAACCAGGATGTTTGTTTGATGGTAACTTCAGACATATTACCGTTTCACAGTGTCCGAGTTAATAAGCTGTGGAAATTCATCGCCATCCATTTCCTGCAATCTGAGAGCACCGCCTGTTAATACCTCCTTGACAACAAATGGGCCTTCCCAGTTAGTTGCGAATTTTCCCTTAGATTGATCTTGGTTGTCAATGATCTTCTTCAAAACCAAGTCATGTTGTTTGAACTTCCATAGTCAGACTTTTCTATTGTAGGATCGTGCGATCCTTTTCTGATATAACTGACCATGGAAGATAGTCGTGGATCGCCTTTCGTCTATTAGAGACAATTGGTGATACCTGTCATGTACCCATTGGTCTTCATCCAACTGAGCATCCATCAATACTCTGAGGGATTCTATTTCCAATTCTATGGGGAGCACTGCTTCCATCCCATAGACTAATGAGTAAGGGGTTGCCCCAGTAGAAGTTCGCATGGAAGTCATATAGGCTAATAAAGTCAGAGGCAAGAGGTCAGACCATCCTTTGTGATTGGCGGACATTTTCTGCATGATCTTTTTGATATTTTTATTAGCCGCTTCAATAACACCATTCATCTTTGGACGGTAGATGACAGAGTTGAGATGTTTTATGTGGAATTTTATGCATAACTCCTCCATCATTTTGTTGTTGAGGTTCTTAACATTGTTTAACACAATGACCTCTGGTTATCCATATCGACAGATGACATTATTTCTGATGAAAGCAATGATAACTTCTTTAGTATTCCCGGGGAAGGATGCTACTTCTACCCATTTGGTGAAGTAGTCGAACATGGTGAATATGAATCGATGTCCATTGCTGGCTTTGGGCTCGATGGGCCGGATCACATCCATTCCCCACATTGAGAAGGGCTATGGCGAACTCATATTATGGAGTTCCCTTGGAGGGGCGTGGATAGCATTCCCATGAATCTGACATTGATATCACCTCTTGACGTGATCATCACAGTCAGCTTTGAGGGGTCCGCTCATGTGAGGGCCACAAACTCCACCATAGATCTCATCCATGAGTCTCTAAGCTTGGTCTTTGTCCAAACATCTGAGGAGACCTAATCCTGTATCTCTTTTGTAGAGTGCATCTCCGCTCAGGTAGAATTTCATAGCAAGTCGATGAATCCGCCTCTTCTCAGTTAGGCTCACCTCAGCGGGTGTAGATCCATCTCGTAGACACTCCTTGATGTGCTGATACTAAGGGTTGTGGATGGGAGGTAGCTCATCCGATACTTCTCCAACGTTTGCAAAGTAAACGTGATGTTTGGCATGTTTTCCTTGTCAGGTATGTAAACCAAGGAGGCCAACGTTGCTAATGCATCTGCAAAATCATTCCTATTACGAGGAATGTGTAGAAAGGAGATTTCTTTGAACTCCACAGCCATCTGTAAAACTTACCAATGGTAAGGCAGTAAATGTAATTCTTTGGTTTGATAGATTCATGTGGATTTCTTAATTACCAATTCGGAATCTCCAAAGAAAGTTAACCGCCTGATGCCCATTGAACGAGCAAGTTTTAGCCCCATGATACAGCCTTCATACTCAGCTATGTTGTTGGTCTTTGAAAACTACAATTTAGAGGCGGGATCTGCTCCCCGTCAGTATATGAAAAGCTGCTCGGCTCAGAGCCTTACAGATTAATGACTCCATCAAAATACATTCTCCACGTACGACATGTATTATACTGATGTTGTTGTTGAATTGTCATTACCCCTTCATCGGGGAAGTACATTTCCAAGGGTTTGTAGTTCCTTGCAGGTGCGGCGGCCAGTTGATCCATAATTCCTTGACCTCTGACAGACTTTTGCATCACATAGACGATGTCAAATTCTTTGTAGGATCAAGCGCCATCCGGGACGATCGACAATTCGGTATGGGCTTGCTGAACACATACTTGAGAGGATCCATTTGGGATATGAGATGGGTTGTGTGACCATGGAGGTAATGCTATAACCTCATGGATGCCCATGCTAAAGCACAGCAAGTCTTCTTAATCAGAGTGTACTTGCGTTCACTGATGCTGAATCTTTTGCTGAGGTAATAGATAGCTCGTTCTTGGCCTCTATTGTCTTTTTTCCCTAGCATGTAGCCCACGACATTGTCATTTATGGACAGGTACATGAACAGGGGAACATCATCCCTAAGAGGTACCAAAACAGGAGCGTTAATCAGTTCCTCTTTGATTGTGAGGAAGGCTTTCTGACACTCATCGTTCCATTTCATGGAGGACTTCTTCCTTAACAACTTGAAGATTGGCTCGTAGGTTGCTGTGAGTTGAGAAATGAATCTACTAATGAAGTTGATCCTTCCCAAAAATCCCCATATTTCCTTCTCTGTCTGAGGAATGGGCATTTCCTTGATGGCCAGGATTTTGGTAGGATCGATTCAATCCTTTGTGGTGACTAGAAACCTAGCAACTTGCGACTTAACACCAAAGGCGCACTTGGCGGGATTCAACTTCAATTTGTACTTACGCAACCTGATGAAAAGCTTTTTGAGATGGTCTAAGTGGTCATCCTCTTTCTAGGATTTGATAACGATGTCATCCACGTAGATCTCTATCTCCTTGTGCATTAAATCGTGGAAAAGAGCCATCATAGCTCGCTGATAGGTTGCCCCGGTGTTGATGAGGCGGAATGATAACCGTCTGTAGCAAAAGGTTTCCCAAGGCATGATGAAAACAGTTTTCTCATGATCTTCCTCAGTGACCATAATGTGATGGTACCCCACAAAGAAATCAGTAAAGGAGTACATGCCGTATTAAGCAGTATTATCAATAAGAATGTGGATAAAGGGCACAGGAAAGCTATCTTTAAGGCAAGCTTTGTTCAAATCCCGATAATCCACACAGACTTGCACCTTTTCTCTTAGTTTAGGCACGAGAACAATTTTGGATATCCACTTCGGATATGTAGACACCATGATGATGCCAGCTTGAAATTGTTTCACAATTTCTTCTTTAACCTTTAAACTCCACTCAGGTTTCAATCGCCTAAGTTTTTGCCTAACTGGCTTGAATCCTTCTTTAATGGGAAGGCGATGAAGAACAATGTCAGTGTTTAAACCCACCATGTCTTCATGAGACCGTGCAAACACATCTTGGAATTGGATTAACAATGCAACCGTGTCATTCCATTGAATTGTGGTAAAGTTTGAACCAATCTGGATTAGCTTAGGGTTGTCTAAGGTTCCGAGATTGAAAGGAGTGGTTTGATTAAGACTGGGTTTGGGTTTGTCTGCGACCCATTCCTTAATCTCCTGAGGTGTCTCAATGTCCTCTTGGATGTCCATCAAGTCTGAGTCCAACTTTGCATTAAAGTTACAGCCCTTGTGGAGAGAAGGCACCTCATCGGCAAGGACAAGCACATCTAAATTCAGAGTCCTGAAACCAAAGATGCTTTCACTTAATATATGCAACTTTTTGATCATACAAAAGTGTTAGCATGTACTTGATAAAATAACTGCTAGTGCTGTAAAGGAAAGCAAGCAATTAAAGTTATCTACAGGGCAGAGGGATTTTCTTCCCATTTTCCCCTCGTCGACCAATGCATGGAGTGCTACCCCAATTATCGAGGGAAAAGTCCTGATAGACTACAGTAATGGAAGGATCGTCATTGTCCTCCTTCTCCCGAATGATAACCATGACATCTGGGCAATCATCGTCTGGGGTGTATCTATTTTTATATTCATCATGAACAATAACGCGAATACCTTCCATCATCAAGGCAAGGTCATGTTTACGTTTCCGCTCCTTTTCTTCCAGCTCGGGATCAGGAATCAGCACCGCTTTTGCTTTGATTGGCACTTTGGTTTTGAAGCTTGAGATAGCTGACACAAAATTTGGAACCCTTACTAGAGATTGCATTAACTCATGAGGAAAAGGTATAGAAAATCGTAGTCTTGTAAAACTTGAGGAACACCGCTTGTGTTTATGAGGATTCTGTGGATGGAATCGCGAGAATAGCCTAGTCCATTTGTTCGATTTATTTGGACATTTGGATATGGTGCTTAATACCTTGCTTATCTTTTCCAAGCCCTTGTCCAGGTTGATGACCCAATAACATCATTTCTTGAGTGGCCGACATAATCTCGGCAGAAATCTTGGGTACGGGAAGTGGCACTCCAATAGAATGGTATTGCATGTTATTCACTTCTAGAGTATGGAAACTGGCCGGTTCAACTTCTGAATTGAAGCTGATAATTGGTAGAGTTCCTTGTTCAGGACAATCCGGCTCAGCATTGACAGTGACTAGACTGTTGTTGATAATGTATTTGAGTTGTTGATGTAAGGTGGAGGGAACAGCTCAAGCCATGTGTATCCATGGTCTCCCCAAGAACAGGTTTTATCCTGATTCTATCTTGAGGACGTGGAAAGGTACATTGAATGTATTGGGACCAATCTCAATTGGCAATTCAATCTTTCCAACGAAATTTTGCCGGGATCCATTAAAAGCTCTGATGACCGTATGGGTGCTTTGTATCCACTTGAGATTGATATTCATCTTTACCAGGGTGGCATAAGGACAGATATTTAGAGATGAGCCTCCATCTATCAATACTCCTGCTAGCATGTACCCAAAAGAAAAAACTGCAATATGCAAAGCCTTGCAATGACCGATCCCTTCGGGAGGTATGTCGTCATCAGTGAAGGATATCACATTGTTGTTGAAAATATGATCAACCAAATGTTGAAATTTTTCTACATCCACTAATTTTGGCAAGTAGGCTTCTTCTAAAACCTTCAATAAGATCTTCCGATGATCCTCGGAAGAGAAAACCAAATCTAGTATCAAAATCTGGTGTGGAGCTTCTCGCAAGCTTAAAACCACTTTGGCTTCATTATGGCCCATAGTACGGAGGAATTTTTCAATCTTCTCCATGGGCAACTTACCCTTTGCTTCGCAAGTAGGTTTAATAACCCGTTGAGGAAGATACAATGGATTTTCCTTCGACACTGTAGCAGTAGTATGAGACGTGGATCCTTCAACTTCTCCATAATTCCATGGAACTTTGTGTATGCTGACAACAGGATATTGTGGTCTGAAAGGTAAAGAAATTGGCTCTGGTGCGGCCACTCTCAAAGGATTTTCAGCTCCATTGAGTTGAATTGGTTGTATGGGAAATACTTTGACAGTCTCATCATCCAATTCGGATATAAATGGTACTGATCCCTTCCATTTGGTAGGATATGCATTTCCACCCTTGAGTTGCACAGTGTAATCATCTGCTATTTGCATGACACCGCTATTAATAAGATTCTGAATGAGATGACGGACTGCCCAGCATTCTTTTATGCTGTAACCACGAGAATGTGAATGATATTGACACATTTCATCAGGATTGAACCGCCCTGAGCGGGGATTGATGGGAGGGAGACGGAATGTAATTCTTCCTTCGTTGATTAACATTTGAAGTATCTCCTCTATAGATTGGCCCAAATAGGTGAATTCCCTCTGATTAGCAAAATCCCGACGGACTTTAGCATTTGCTTGCTTTGTAACCTTATCCTCCATAGCTTCACTTTCTGAAGGTGTTGATGAATCATTCACAACAAATGGAAGGAGATAGGCATGCTCCTGCCTGATTAATTGGCGTGTGACTTGATGCTGATGGGTCACCAGTTCTGCCAATTGCTCAATTTGTTTGCAAAGAGCTTTCATTTTTTGTTCTATGGTAAACTGGAACTTTGCATAATCCCATTTGTCAACACCGTCTTTGATGGGTTGGGATGATTCACCATTAGAATCGGAACATTGTACAGTGCTCCAACTGATCATGTTGACCTCTTATTCTTTGTGTTGAGGAAGAGGGTTGTCTTGCACACGAGGTTGATCTGGTTTAGTGACCACGATCTCACCGTTGTCTATTAGACCTTGAATCTTATGTTTCAAGGACCAACAATCTTGAGTATCATGTCCAGGTGCCCCGGCATGATAAGCACACTTCCGAGTAGCATTAAAACCCCTCCCATTAGGGTTGGGGTGGTGGAAGAAGGCGTGTAATTTTTCTAGCGATCGGGAAGAGCAAGAATATTCTGGCGAGTCCCTAAGGGTGTGAACGTTCGAGGTCGCTTTACTTCTCCACTTTTAGGCAATGGGGGGTTTGAAGATTGTGCTGGAAAAGGGGAGTAGTTTCTCCTTGGTATAGGCATGCTTTGATTGCCTTTTTGTCCTTGTAATACAAAGGAAACATCCTCCTCTTTCTTTTTATGGACCCTCCGGGGGTTGTTTCCATGAGATCCGGACTGGATGTGCTCAGCAACGGCTTTAAGAGCGGCTAGGTCTTGAATTTTATCAGACTTCAATCCCATTTCAGCCATCTCGCCGTGTTTGATTATTTCAGAGAATGGTTTGCCAATACCAGCTAGAACTCTTTCATAGAAAGGAGCTTCCTGTACATCTATGAAGGTCATAACCATTTCTGATTCTGTCATGGAAGGAATAACTTGAGCAGCAAGGCGCCTCCACCTTTGAGCATACTCTCTAAATGACTCATTAGACTGTTTCTTAACCTTTGTAATTTGGTACTGGTCAGGAGCCATCTGAGACTAAAAACTGTATTGAGTGAGGAAGGCATGAGCCAGCTCTTCCCAGCTATGGATCTTAGAGTTGTCTAATCTGGTATACTATGAACGAGCTTCTCCAGTCAGACTTTTCTGAAACAGCTGCATTCTGAGCTTTTCATTTTCTGCGTAAGACCCAAGTTCTCCAATGAACACTTTTAAATGTGTATAAGGATACCCTAATCCGTCATATTTCTCAAAATCAGGTCTTGAATATCTCTGGATATTGAACACCAGGGAATATGCAAAGGTCTGTATATGAAACACTGCCATGTGTTCCAATCCCTTTGAGAACACAGATGGTTTCCTCCATTTGGAGGACCTTCTTCCTGATATCACCGGTGTCTAGATCTCCTTTGAGATGGGTGTTTTCAGGGTCTTTGTTGGTTGTATCCAACTGAGGTTTTGGAATTATTTTTCCCAGACCTTGAACTCCTCCTTGTGTAGAGGATTCTGTATGTGTAGGTATCTTCGTACCTTGAGTGGACTGATGCAATTCTTTCAGTATAACGACCAATTCTGTAATTTGTTTACTCAATCCATCAAATTCTTCTCGGGAAACAACATTAGACTGGTCAGAAGAAGACATGATTGGTTGTAGGCCTATGGCCTTTTTGGACATTGAACGGGTAACAGGCCCAATTGTTTCCATACAAAAGACTTACGTAGTTTAGTCTTAGGGTAATGTAAATGTTATCATAACATGTCCGTTTAGGAATTTTGTCCTGCAAAACTGGTTGTTAATTGATAACATGTTATGCACAATTATTCTTCATATTTTCCATTACATATGGATGGACATGGAATAAAAATTACAAGTAAATGCTTTTACAAGTAATTAAAAATGGAAAGTATGAAGAGACTTTCCTTCGCGTTTGGTTTATCAGAGGCTGACCTATCTTAGGGTTACTCTCGCCGCTTTTTGGCATGAAGGTTCCCAGATCATCGCAATCTACTTGACGGGAAGTTAATCCGGTCGTTCAAATGAAGCGAATCTGAGTAGTGCCTTCCCTGAGCCCCGGGGAATTATTCTTCCCACGAGTCCACTAATCAAACACCGACAGGATAGCCTCCTGGTGGAGGGACCACACAACATACATTCACATACAACGTGTCTCACCGTTTATGCAAAATGATGACATGTGCGAAGCACTAGTATCCTTTTGAAAAGCTTGTAATGGCGGCTTAAGCCCTCTTACTGGAGTCCCCAATAGAGTCGCCACCTATCGACGTCCAGATTTTTGAGTGTCCTTTTTCGTTACTTGTTCTTTGGTGTTCTCATATTAATGTGAGATTTGTTTGAAAAAACAAGTGTAAAAGGTCTGACATGTATAATGTCGACGATTTGACTTTAAAAGTAAATGGGTTGGTGTATATAGCTGGTTGCACTCAACGTAATAATAGAAAAAGGTTTGCACATTAACCCAGTGATTTGACACTGCTAGATGGGTCTGTGAAACCAAGATTCATTTTGGGTCCAGGGGCTTGATTATGCGGGGGGAAGGTGTTAGGCACCCCCCGATATTCGTGTTACCACGATGACCGCCACTCTTCAAAGAAATTATTATATGAATGTGTGTGTTTGTGTGTGTGTGTGGATCAATGTGCAGTTATTTGAAAGTAGTGTGAGGCCTCATTCGCACCTATATACAAAGGGTTTGAATTTATAGAAAAATTCAGTTTTAACCACGATATAGCAATGACGTTTTGTAAAAGAGGTTTTTTCAAACCCTGTGCTCAATAGGAATTGAGACCTTTTCATACTTCCATTTTGTTACTAAATGTTCGGCTTGTTTGCTTTTATTTTTGAGATCTGAAACATTCTCGAGAAAATAATATCTGAGCGATCTTAACTCCTCATCAAACATGACAACCATCCAAGGAAATTGAGACATTGTAAAATAATGTATAAGCTGCTTATAGCTAAAAAATGTTCATCATGGGAACCGAATCTAATCTAGATTCAAGAAGTGAACTGTGATCATATGATTCTGAAGGCTCACATGATCTTTGAAATTGTATGGAAAGCGATGGCGATTATATATATATGTAAAAGCTTATAAATATATATATAAAAACATGATCAACCGCCACAAAGTAAACTCAAGGCGGGACAAAATGTAAATAAAGCTGTAAAAGCGATCAACTGCCACGATGTAAACTCCAGGCGGAGATGAGAATGTAAATAAAGGCGTAAAAGGCCACGAAGTGAACTCCGGGGATCTGAAGAAAGGTAAATATATATATATATATATATATATATATATATATATATATATGATATATATATATAAAAGCGATAAGCCTTATTTGGATGTGAATCCAGACTCATCGGATATATGTATAAACAACAATTTTATATATGTATAAATATATATATATATATATATATATATATATATATATATATATATATAAAAGCGATTAAGCGAATGGATATAAATCCGGGCTCATCAAATATGTCTCGACAACGATTATATATTTTATATATATATATAAAAGCAATTAAGCATATAGGATATAAATCCGGGCTCATCGAGACAAAATCGACCCACAGTTTATATATATATATATATATATATATATATATATATATATATATATATATACAAAAGCAATTAAATGCTCCAGACCAAAGTCTAGGCTCAATCGAGGCATAACTCGATAATGTTAGTCCATATATGAAATATATACATATATAAGTATATATATACAGACAGAAATGAAAACCACGGACCAAAATCCGGGCAAACACACTCACACAACTCTCAACGAGTATAACAGTGTGTGCTAATATGAGAAGAAGGCTTTATAGAATATAAGAAGGCTACGATTAAAGTGCGCAAAGTAGACTTCTATGATCAGTAAATGGATAAACACTCGGCTCCCCACCGGATAAAAGATAGCTATATGTGAGCTAACCAGTGTTTAAAAGTGAGAAAACACTCAAAAGATGTGTATGCAGAGTAAAATGGACAGGGCTTCCTCGCCTTTTTCCCTCTCTCTTCTTCTCAAATGGCTGACCCCAAGGCTTGTATATATATACGGATGGCCGCAGGTACACCTACGACAGCCGCAGTTGTACCTACGGCTGGTCGTGATGCATCCGAGCCTTGCGGGTCATGTCGTCTCAAAGTACGTACACTCATGCACTGTAATGTCTGCTCGAACTTGCAGAACTTCAATCTGATCATCCGAACGAGGTATATATGACCTTCTTTGGATTGCTTGTGTCGAGAGTTACGTAATGACATGGATTAAAGGTTGTACGAAGTCAAGAAGAGGGGTCTATGCCCATGGTCTCCAAGCTTCAAATTCTATCCAAAGTACTATCACACGTAATAGTCACTCGGGATTGTCAATCCTCGGTTATTGTGGGACATTATTGGATGTATGTATGTATGAAGTGTTGAGATGACGTGCCATTGTCGAAGGAACAAGATGACGTTTGACTCCTTGCTGGGGTTATCGCCGGTTTTAGTTAAAAGTAGACGTTGCTCAGGGTTACAGCTGAGATTGGACTACTTGTTGGTATTCCGTGATATCATCTTGTTGAGATGGTAAGATGACGTTGTGACTCCTCACCGGGGTCATCGCCGGTTTAAGTGGAAAGCAGACATTGCTCAGGATTACATCTGAGATTGGACTGCTGCTTGTTTATATGTCTCACTATCATCTGTGGATGTTCCTGTTTGCTCGTTGTTAACTCTGGGTCTGATGTGTGTGTGCCTCGACAGGATGTCTGGGGTTGAAGCTGATTGCATATGTTTGAAACAAGCTTTTCCAGGGTTATCGTCGGAACTAAATAGCATCTCTTGGGGCTATCACCAAGGATGGGGTTGCTACTCCCAGTGTTGTCTCTGGGACTGGAACTGAGCATCGCGATGTTATTGCCGAGACAAAACTGTCCTCTCCGGTGTTGTTGACGGTCTTTTGATCTGCATATCTCGGGGTTATCTCCGAGATTAGAAATGACATTCCCGTTGTGTGTTCCGGGGTTTGATATGATGTTCCCAGTTTGTGTTCCGGGTTGGAACTGAACTTTTGGTAGTATCCGGAATGGATCTGAACTTCCGGTAGTATCCGGAATGGATGTAAGTTGTCTTCCAGGGTTATCTCCAAAAGACAAATCTACTCACCTGTAATGTTAGTAATAGGAGCGCAGAAAATTTCGAATGTCTATAGCTCTAATAAAATGTATGTCGAAGATCACGATACATTTCGGTACTCCCAAGACAAATTGCAAACGGTGTGTTATGTGCCTCCATCATGATTTTATACTTTAAATTCGGGTTGTTAGGAACACAAAGACTTAAGTTGACTCGAATTATTCCTTCTTCATCGATTCTTGCTTCTGGAATAGTATCTTCTTGCACTTTCTTCTTCATACGCATTAGCTCAGGGTCCGTGGTTTGAGCAGCTTTAACTTTATCGATTAAAGTCAGTTCAACTCGTATATTTGCCATCATCACGTGGGTCCCTAGAGTCTTTAACTCTATCTCCATCATTTGTAAGTCATACAAAATGGGCCTTTGTGTTGACAATATCGCACTCGTACCCGCATATGATCTTTTACTCAATGCGTCAGCTATCACGTTAGCTTTTCCAGGATGGTATTGAATGGTATGATCGTAATCTTTCGACAGCTAAATCCAATGTCATTGTCACATGTTGAGTTCCTTTTGGGTGAAGAAATATTTGAGGCTTTTATTATCCGTATAGATCTCCACTTTCTCCCCATATAGGTAATGCCTACAGATTTTAAGCGCAAAAACGACTGCTGCCAACTCTAGATCATGAGTAGGATAATTCCTCTCATATTCTTTGAGTTGTCGTTTGGTATAGGCTATGACTTTCCCATGTTGCATGAAAAAACATCCTCACCCTCTGCCTGAAGTATCGCTGTAGATGACAAATATAAGACCCCAACTTTTATGAATAAAGATTAATTTCTCTCGAAATATATTTTTGACTATTATGGTGTGGATATAATATAATGTTATAGTTATGGGTAATATTTACAAAATTTGAAAAGTAAGCAAGTGGTTATATAATATTCGATTGGTCGGGGAATATTCGTTTTAACAGGGAATATTCGTACAACGACACAATCATTGGTGGACCCCACAACGAAAGTATTGTCATAGTAAGAAATCGACAGAATTATCTTTTTATAAAAATAATGGCAGAAGTGTTACCGTTAAAATAGTTGAACTACCATTAGTAAAAGTACGATGTCTGGCGTGGTTGCATAGTAGCACACGGTATTGGTTATTGATGTTTACGTGAGAAGTCACTCAGTTATACTCAATTATTGTTACAGTAATTGTTGCATCATATCACTTATATTATTAATTCGATTATTGTCACAATATCATCTGTATAATGTGATATATTATTAAATCAATAATTGAGATGACAAAGTTATTCATATTATTAAACTGCAATATTTACAATGTCTAGAAGTTCTGTCGAGGAGAGGTTTGGTCATCTAATTATGCGCCAATAAGGAGAAATCCTTATCGGAAAGTCCCCTCTTTCCTGGGAACGACCTGGTTGTTAAATATTGTGAGTTATAATATTAATGATGAATAAGTTCATGTTGATTAAAGATGAAATTGATAGTTCCATTGTGTTGGAATTATTAGTGTTAGTGAAAATCGATATTTATTTCGATAATAATTGATGTCTAGAAGTTATCAGGTAATTAATCGGATAAATGAGGAATTAATTGCTATTAATTCACATGATTATAATTATTTATTCACATGTGTGTACTATTGATTCACATTCATGTACTATTAGAGGAGGTGGTGCAAGATTAATAATACTTGCATGACTAAGTTAAAGATGGAGGTATAGATGGATGTACTATACTGTTATTCGTATTTTCACATGATTATAACTATTGAATCACATGATTGAACTATTGATTCAAATTATTTACTATTAGGAAGGTGGTGCAAGTTTGATAATACTTGCAGGACTAAATTAAAAATGAAAGAAAAGTTGGAGGTATTGTACAGTAATATTTTGAGCCCTAAAACGTGCAATTATCGAAACTATATTTTTCTATAAATAGAAGCTCATTCTTCCTTCATTTCTCACCAATTCACTAAAGCTATAGAGAAATTATTACAGAGAAAAATTATAGAGAGAAAGAAGAAGAGAAGTCTGCTACCTCTCTATTCCAGTATCTAGCTTTATTCTAATGTAAGGGTTATTATTTTTTTATATTCTGAAGAGATATTATTTTTCGTATACGTATGAATATTATTATCGTTCAATAATCAAAGATACAGTACAATACCGTGTGCTACTATGCAACCACGCGTATTACTGTACTTTTACCACCGGGTATTTCAACAGTTAACGGTAAAAGTTTCGCCGTTATTTTTATAAAAAAATATTTCTGTCATTTTTTAACTCCGATAATAATTCCGTTGTAGGGTCCACCAATGGTTGTGCCGTCGTACGAATATTCTCTGTTAAAACGAATATTCCCTAACCAATCGAATATTTTATGACAACTTGCTTACTTTTGCTAAATTTATAAATATTACCCACAACTATAACATTATATCAAATCCACACCTTAATAAACAATATTTAGAGAAAAATTTATCTTTATTCATAAAAGGTTGGGTCTTACAATATTTCTATGAGAAACAATAATAATAAATTCATTAAGATTCATTTTTCACTCGTTGCTTGCGGTATTCAGATATATTTTTATACCGTCTTCAAATTAGCATTCACTCCTAGGAAGAATTAATAATCACAAGTTACTACATCCAAATCTTAATATAGAATCCATTGTTAAATTTCATCTAAATTCATCCAATAATTGTTGATTAGGTAATTATAAAAAAAACACAAGATATAATAAACAACCCCATTCCATAATCAACTTAATGAAAAATAAGAAATAATATTAAATCAATTCATAATCGGGTTTCATTGAATCCTTAATTAATAAATTAGTTCTTAATGAAAGCTAAAAACATAATTAATTTATCAAAAATCATTCTAAATACAATATATAAGAGTAAAAGAATTAAGAATAAAACTCTGATGAAATTCGCTTTCTTTCCCAGCTCTCGTTAGCTTCTCGAATTGAACTCTGATAACTGTTATTATTTTCTACGTACTAAATAGTAATGAATAATCCTCCTAAATCTTAATTATTAGTCTTTTAATGATATCTGATAAAAAGTCTCCAACCCATGCAAAATAAGTGTAAACCAATCAAAGTGCCAACCTTTTGGAGTTTGAGACCCTCATAACTTCAATTATTAAGCATCAGCTACCACTAGGAATCAAAATAATAAATTAAAATTCAAAATTCATCGGGAGTGTGTGGCTTACGCGCCTACAACAAACAGTTCCAGCGCTGCGACCCAAGATGCTAAGCGTCGCAGCTCTTCTCCTATGTAGTCACGTGCTGTGACTCTGCGCCAATGGGCGTCGCGGTTCCACTTTCCCTATCCATCCTTCTTAATTCCTTTAGCTTGTTCTTTTTTATATGTTACTCTTGAAGTCCAACTACTGCATTTTTCTTTCGCCAAACTCTCGCCAAATGATAATTATCACATGTAGCTTATATTAAGGCTAATATTACAATCATTTGCATCCTTTACACTAACATAGGCCGAAATCAATTATTAACATAAAACTACTAAATGCAATAAAATAATTCTAAAACACTTAAGAATAAGTAGAATAATTAACTCAAGACTATCAAATTCATAGATATAAAATCTACTCATCAAATACCCCCAAACTTATATCTTTGCTTACCCTCAAGCAAAATAAAATAGATGCCACTCTAAAAATACCTAAGAATGCAACCTATTACTGAAATAAGCATGAATTTGTTTATAGCCTCTAAGATCATACAAAAACAATATTTAGCAACCATTAAACTTTTAGGTTTGTATATAGCGCGTACATTCAATCAAATTACACAAACAAGGCAAAAGTGAGATAAAATCAAGTTTTAAAATTTTTATAGAAACCATCACCATTATCACACCTTGTGCTAAATTATCAATCAATATCAAGAAGAAAGAGAATCATAATCATACCCTTAAAAAACAATGCTTCCTCAGGTACGAGTTCAACTCCAAATCCTTTTGTTTCTACTTGAATTCATCGGTTATGATTCCATCCTTTGATCAACATTAACAACTCAAGTGTTTGGCCTCTAGAGGTGATCCACTAATAATAATATGTGTTCAAGAAGATTGGTGTTGGCAAAACCCTAGTTTCTATCTCTACAAAATTTGTAAGTAGTCTCCTAACTCTTGGAAGTGTGTGTTCATTAACCCTAAAACATAATAAGACTTATCTTATTTATAGATGTAGAAAACCCTCCTAAACCATTTAGGAATAGGGCTTTATTCTATTTAATTAAACTCTTTTAATTAATTGTATTCCTAATCCAAGTAGAAAATAATGAGAGTTATTTTATTAATTAATTTCAAACCCTTTTAGAAATTAAATAATAATAATAGTAATAATAATAATAGGACTCCTCTTATTAATTTATATTTAATATTTTAAAATATTAAATAATAAATATTAAGCTATTTAATTTATTCAATCACCATAGATTAAATTAAATATACTTAACTCATTATTACGATTATGCCATTTACTTCTTAAATAAATATTTTCTTTTTATGTTATGACCCTTTAGGTTCTCCATATTAAACCGGTTGTGAATAAATCAATTAGAACAATTCTAATCTTATTTAAATAAATAAATTAAACTATTTAATTAATTTAAATAAATAATATTTGTTCTACAATAAATGTAAGCTCCCTTAGCGATCAACGACTTTTCAGATAATATAGATTTCAACGTTAATCAAAAAAGAATCTTTCAGTGAATTACCGTACAATTCAATCCTTTTACCACAAAATGCCTCAATTAAATGTCTTATTTTATTTAATTATATGTATTTTGATTCTCAAATGCACAACTCTAAATAAAGCAAAATAGAAACTCATTTCTAATTTTATTCTACCTTGGTCAAGAATTCTTTAATTGTCATTTATCGAAGCACATAAGACATTCTCTCCTTTTACTAGAAGCCGTAGATTCTTTGTTAATTATTCATTATCTCAATGTAAAACTTATTATACTCCTGCATATCATTTGATATACCCTAAATGTGACGCCCCCAAAATAGTTATACATCACCCATTCTGAGTCGCCAAATACATGGTTCAAAAACAACTAGAACTTTATTAATACAATTGTCGTGCAAAATATGACAACATATAAACTGTGAGTTTAAATACAAATATTGTCTTCTAGACAATATCCACACTCAAATAAGACCTCATTACAATTATTGATACATTATTTTACAAAAATAGTGAGGACTACTAAAATAACTTTCTAGAACCATTATTCCATACCCCGACTAGTACTCGCTACATTCTCGCCTCCCAACTTTGTATTGCTTCAATCTTTGCCGGGTCAACAGATACTACATGCTTTGACACCACGTTCCCAAGGAATGCTACTTCCTCAAGCCAGAACTCGCATTTCTTCAACTTGGCATATAGCTTGTTTTCACGAAGCCTTTGGAGTACCAGCTTCAAATGGTGCTCATGATCTTCACGACTTTTGGAATATATGATGATGTCATCAATAAAGACAACAACGAATTGATCCAAATATTTCTTGAATACTCGGTTCATCATATCCATAAAAGTCGTAGGAGCATTAGTCAATCCAAAAGACATGACTAAGAATTCATAATGCCCGTACCGAGTTCTGAAGGAAGTCTTCGGAATATCCTCAGTTCTAATCTTTAGCTGATGATATCCAGAATGAAGATCGATGTTTGAAAAGAATTGTGCTTCTTGCAACTGGTCAAACAGGTCATCAATGCGAGGTAGCGGATACATATTCTTGATGGTGACATGGTTCAATTCCCGGTAGTCAATACAAAGTTGCATACTCCCCAAGGAGATGTACTAGGACGAATGAAATCGATGTCCAACAACTCCTGTAGTTGGACCTTTAACTCCTGAAGTTCAATAGGAGCCATTCGATATGGGTTTTAGAAATGGGCTTTGTACCAGGTTCAAGGTCAATAACAAATTTAACTTCACGTTCTGGGGATAGACCGGGAAGTTCTTCAGGAAATACGTCAGGAAATTTACTAACAACATGAATATTATTCAAATCTGACGTGTTTTTATTCAAATCCATAACATGGGCTAAGAAAGCTTGACATCCATTTTTCAATAAAACGAATGGCTTTATGGCTTGATATAACAGTGATTGATTTTAGTGGTTTAGTTGCTTGAATTCGCATAACAGGTTGGTTAGGAATATGAAAACTAACAACCTTACGAAAACAATCAATTTTGGCATGATGAGTAGTTAACCAATCAATCCCTAAAATCACATCAAAAGCAAGTATATTTAAAGAGATAAGATCAACAAGTAATGTGATGGTGCCAACTTGGATCAAATAAGATTTATAAACAGTGTATGCAATGAAAGTTTCTCCTAACGAAGTCTCCATAGATAAGTCAAAGTCTAATTTTTCCGGAGTCAAGTTTAAACGTTGAGCACAAGCAGAAGAGATAAATGAATGGGTAGAACTAGTATCTTGTAAGGTATAAACTTCGAAAGAGTTTATGATTAGCTTACCCGTGATCATCTCGTTCGGGTTCCTCGTATTTTGACTAGTCAGAACAAACGCTCTTCTAGGAACAGTTGACTTTGACTTTTCTGGGACAACCTTTTGAGTCACCATCCCCGCTGGACTTGGTTTCGCTACAGAACAATCTCGAGCGATATGTCCTTCCTTTCCATAATTATAAGATACCTTGAACTGTTGTGGACAGTTTGGGCTGATGTGTCCCTCTTTCCCACATTTATACCATATGACCAGTGGTCGTTCTCCTCCCTTAGAAATAGTTGATGGTGGTGCTGACGTCTTCACATTGTCATTGTTGTACCTTCTCTTTTTAAAATCTCCCCCTGACTCGCTTCTTCTATTATTATGGCCATGATTACTACCAGAGTGGTTACCGCTTTTGTCCGTATTCTTTCTTCCCCGCTGATTATCATTGCTCCAATTACTATTTCCACCGGTCTGACCCTAGTTGTGGTCCCTCGGTTGAACGTACTCATTATCTCGCTCTAATAATTGAGCCCTATTGACAACATCTGAATATATAGAAAATTTGTGAGAAATAATATGTCGGGTTTCAAACCTCTCAAAAACATCTGCGTCATACGTTCCTCATTCTCCACTAAATGAGGTGCAAACCTGGATAACTCCGCGAACTTCGCCTCGTACTGGGACACCGTCATGTTATTCTGTTCCAGTATAATAAAATCCACCTCTTTTATATGATGAATACTTTCAGGAAAGTACTTGTCATTGAACAGTTTCTAAAATGTTTCCCAAGACATGTTGAGTGTGGCTGGATGGGTACGCTTCACAGATTCCCACCAGTAATCTGCCTTATTACGGAACATAAAAGTAGTGAATGGAACCTTCTGTTCCTCCGTGCATCCCAAGACATCAAATATCTTGGTAATTTACTTGACCCACGTTTCTACCTTAATCGGATCCGGCTTTCCCCAGAATTCTAGTGGTCCCAACTCTTTGAACTGGTTGGCCGTGAAAAACCGCGCGTTGCTATCATTTCCACCTGTATTTTGTACACGGGTCTCCCTCGTCTGATTTTGCATGAACTGCAAAAAGCTTCTAAACATCCCATCGTTCATCATCTGATCAGTGGTGTTGTTTACAGGAGGAACATTGCCATCCTGTTGCACGTTCTCTTGATTGTTGACTAAAGGTGTTTCCACAGCCTCATTTACTCAATCGTTAATATTTTCAGCTGCCATTTTTAATTACTGCCACAAAACAAGGGTTAATTAAAGAAATTGACATGCAACATAATAACCCTATACTCTGACCAACCAATAAATAAGCTTAGGTAGGACATACTAGCAATGAATTTACCAGAGACCATATCCCTAAGCTCTGATACCAACTGTGATGCCCCCAAAATATGTATACATCACCCATTTTGAGCCACCAAATACATGGTACAGAAACAACTACAACTTTATTAATACAATTGTCATGCAAAATACGATAACACATAAATGTGAGTTTAAATACAAATATTGTCTTCTGGACAATATCCACACTCAAATAAGTCCTCATTACAATTATTGATACATTATTTTACAAAAATAGTGAGGACTACTAAAACAACTTCCTAGAACCATCATTCCATACCCTGACTAGTACTCACTACATTCTCACCTCCTAAGAAGAAAAATGGAACAAAAAGGAAAAGGGTGAGCTCAACTAGTCCAGTAAAGAACATTATGACTAAGATAATATAGAACAAATTATCGTTAGTCCTCAATAGGGAAAAATATGATAGAATATAATAGACAACAAGTTTTCAATCAATATTCGCAGCGGAAATAACTATTCATTAGAAGAGTTAAGTAGAGAATGAAATCTACTATCTTCTATGATTTTAAAGTCCATCATCAATATTTTATCCCTGTAATATCAATCAATCAAATATTCATCTTTGCACTGCAGACCAAAGATATTCATCAGTTGGTCATGTTCATCTCAACACCTGTTCATCTATGCACTACGGGCCAAAGATATTCATCAGAAAATCATTCATCTTTGCACTACAGGCCAAAGATATTCAGTTATTTCATCATTTAGGACTGAGAATGATGAAAAATATTTTAAAGAAAACGAATACAGTGAGACAAAAGAATAAATATTAGGGATTCATACTTCGGTTTATCCATGTTCACAAACACCCCATAATATACTATGGTGGAGTAAAATTCAAGAATAATGATCAAAACATGGATACAATCAAAGATAGTAACAAAAATAGACATCTGGAACAAAGAATGAAAATTTAATTTTTTCTATGAATAGTGCCATATATGTAAATAGTATCCTCGACACAAAAAGACAAGAATTTCACAAGAAAAATCTTAACAATATTCCGGCATAATGATATTGAAAGAAATAATATAATTTTAAAAAAAATAACATCCCTTACCTCAAACGGACAATACTTCTGACTGGAATACCAGATATCGTGCTGAAGAGAACTTGTATTGCAACACTCAAAGTATCAAAATACTCACAAGAATACGCTCGATAATATAGAGAGAGAAAACTTCAGTTTCTGGTGTGATTTTCAATTCTAACCTAAGCACCCTATTTATAGGAAATTGCTTAGAACACCAAAGCAGAAAATTTAATAAAAAATTAATATTTTTCTTTAATTTTCTTACGCACACCTTACCATTTGATTTCAGCAATTAACAAATGCAAGTGGGGCCCACCACAATGGGAAAAAATGTTTTTCTTTATAAAAATATTTAAAACTTCAAAAATTAATTATTTTCGAACTTCAATAATTCATAATAAATAGCCCTTTTTATCAGAAAAAATCGTATCTTATGTCCATTCCATAGGAAATTCAATTATCTACAACTTTGTAAGTTTAAGTTTTTCCAAATTCCAAGCAGCAATTGACCGAAATTCACATATGAACGATTTTACAGGTTATAATCCAATTTCAGTCACAAAATAAGGCCCACCGACATGTTGAACATGTTTTTAGCATTAATTGTAACAAAATACTCTTCCTCCTCATTTATTCATATATCACACATTAATTATAAAAATATCACCATTATTATATTATTAAAAATATAATAATATATTTAAATGATTTATTTTATCAGAAAAGATAAAATAAAAATTTTCAACCATTGTTACTTTTCTAAAAATTCCTCCATTTATATCCACATAAATAAATATTTTCCTTATCATATAAATTAATAATTAATTATTCACAAATAATATTACAGAATCATAATAACGACAAACCAGGTCGTTCCCAGGAAAGAGGGGGCTTTCCAATAAGGATTTCTCCTTACTAGCGTACAATTAGGTGACCAAACCTCTCTTTAGACAGAACTTCCATAGACATTGCCAATGATGCTATCTAATAATATTATTCAAATAATATGAATTATTGATCTGATAATGAGAAATATTGTGTAGTGACAATTATTGAAACAACAATAATATAAAATATCGGCGTAGCAATTATTGAATCAATAAAATAAAATATTAAACAATAATTACTATAACAATTATTGAGTATTGCCTTCTTACGTAAGAATCAATAATTGGTGCAATACCGTGTGCTACTGTGCAACACCTCGTATTATTATGTTTTAACCACCGGGTATTCCAACCGTGTTAACGGTAACAACTACGCCGGTATTTATAAAAAAAACTTATACTTGTCATTTTCTTCATTCAATCGCTTTCACGTTATGGGCCCACATAAAAGTCGCACTCATTGCATAAATGCGAATATTCTCCGACAGTAAAAATATTCCACGACCAAACGAATATTCCCCGACAACAATGAATATTTTTATAACCACTTGCTTATTTAAGATATTTGCGCATTTTACCCATAACTAACCACATTAAATAAATCAACCCTTACTATTTCAAAATAATAAATAGAGGAAATTAAATTTCATTTATAATAAGTTGGGGTCTTACACTAAAGGTCTTAAGGGACATGTCAAATCATAACTCATCATACATAAGATACTATGATGATCTCAAGTCTAAAGATCACTTGTACTACAATCACTAGAGGAATGCTTTTTGAAAGGCAAGTAAAACTCCACTAGGTATTCCTTAACGAGCCACGTTCAGTGAACTTATTCTCCAGTAGGAACCTACATACTTAATTTAGTGTCTCCACACAAATGCTTATGAGATCAATCATCCTATTCACTACTATAAAATATTAAATAGACAACGCTTAAACCACAACATTTTTTATAAAAATGTTGTGGTATTTTTTTTTACAACATTTTTAAAAAAAACGTTGTAGATATATATGCAAAAAGGTTATCTATTTAAAAGGGTATTTTTTTTGTTTTAACTAGATAACGTTTTTTTAAAAACGTTATCTATTGTAAAAACATAGAGAAAGACGAAGCAAAAACTTAAAATTAAAAAAAAAGTGAATGAGAGTGCATCCTCGAGGGTTTAGAGAGAGAGGCTCCTCATTCTCTCTATCATTTTCCCCATCTGCCATCACGTCTTCCTCCACTTGCTCATCCGACACCTCCACCACAGAACTCTCTTTCTAGTGCTAGTTCTAGTAGCTTCACCCATCGTTTCAATACTCGAGCCGAGTCCAACAATGGCGTTGAGCCTCTTGAAGATGATTTTGACCTCTTCTTCACAATTGGCGGCGGCAATGTTAGTTAGGTTTCCGTTTTGCGTACCAATTTGGTAGCGGCTTTTGTGATGATGGCTCGGACCCTAGTGAGCCCGTCGGCAGTGATGGCATACGGCCTGAAAGACGCTGCTAAATTAGCTAAATCTTAATGTTCAGGTACAATTAGTTCATAGCTTTCTATGAGATGTTTGCCAGATTATATGACATATGTTGTGTTGGGCCATAATCCTTTTCCTTATTGGGCCAGATTTAATGGGCTCCTCCCTTGGATTATGTTACTCTTGTCCTGATTGGTCCGAATAATTTGGGCCCAATTACTTGATTATTTCGTTGGGTCCTTTCGGTTGGATCCGGTCGTTTGGGTTATTTCTGTTATTTGGGCTTAGTCATTGAATTGGCCCATTATACAAATTGCCACTTAACCCAACTTTGACCGGTAATCATTATGCCAAGTAATAGTTGACTACTATGTCTTCCACCTTTCTGCATGGCATTAATGAGGATGGGACTCAGATGACCGGCGGTGGCAAAGAGTGGTAGCAGGTGAGGAAGTAGGAAACATACTTTCGGCTGAAATGACCAGGAGTGGGGAAAAGGTGTCAAGAGGTGATGGGTGGCACAGTAAACCGGGATTGGAGTACGTATGGGACTAGGATCACAAAGGAGGTAAGTAACAAAACATTACACACACAATCATATGATTATTCTCTCTCAGGCATTAGATATTATTTTCCCTCCATTGTTAACCTTGTGATCGCCGATACTGACTCTCACGCCGGAGCTATCCCCCGACGGTCAAGCCGTCAAGCTTTTGGTGTTGACTTGTTGAACTGTGCAGGATATCGAACGCGTCTTGGTGATTGGGACGTGGAGAAAGATCTTGGCGTTAACATTGGCGCTAGAAGGAGGGGTGAGTTCTAGTGTCCTGAGTATTTTTCAATCACAGATTGTGTTTATTCTACATCAGTATTCATGGTGAAGAGTAGAACACCTACACCCGAAAAGGTACCGATGGTGTCGGTGAATCAAAGACCGCATGAGTGTCTGCCAAAGATCGTTTGGGACCTACAATAAGTGTTCACGCTAGCACAACGTCCAAACGTTCACCTGAAGATTCTCGGCCGAAGGCGGTGGGCAAAGCTAAGCGTAAGCTAGTCTTCCCGACAGAGAAGGGGTCTGGCCATGGTCGGAAATGAGTAGAAGGCACCTCGCCTAGAACTCGATACCGAGATGACCAGGACGCAAAGGCCTCCCGATTAGCCAAGATGGCAGATGAAGCGGATAGAGCTATGGAAGTACTTGTGAAGCAGCGACAGGATATAGCTGAGCAGATGGCTTAGATGGCAGAGTTGAGGGACGAAGAGTTCAGTTATGTTCAGTCCGAGGAGCAAGGGCATCGGAGTGGGAAGTAACCTGCTCATTCAGGACGAGAGTCTCGGGGCCGAACCCAAGAAAGAAGAAGATCCCGAAGCCCTACTCCTCAAAAATCGAAGAAGACATATCACCCTACCGATTCTAGGGGACAGGGTCGAAGCGAATGAAGAGGTCGATCCAGAGATCGCACTCCTGAGCATACAAATAAAGCACTTATTGTTGCACATTCTCACCATAGCGCCCGAGTTCAGAGACGAAGTATATCTAGAGGTCATACTCCCGAGAGTCTACTGAGGGCACACCGCCCTGTGGACGCTCGTTATCAGAAAAGTCCTTCTAAAGTTGGAGGTTCTATTGAAAGAAACCGGTCTGCTCAGAAGAAAGAGTCACCGGAAAAAGAAGCATCATCTCAACCAGAAGGTGTGGAGTATCTGGTTAAAGAATTAAAACAACTTCGAAAGCAGCTTGCCGAAGTTGAAAAAATGAAAGATACTTCGGGAAAGAAGGCATCCCCTTTTTCCGTGGAGATTCTTAAAGAAAAAGCTGACCCCACCAAGAAGTTGTCCCACATCGAAAGTTATGATGGATCGGGGGATCCCTACGTCCACAGTCAGGCGTTCGGCCGACTCATGGATTATTATGACTTTAGCGATGCTGCTAAGTGCCATACTTTTGTCACAACGCTCAGAAAGGATGCCCGACAATGGATGGGGACTTTGCCCTCGGATTCAATTTCATCTTGGGCAGACATGTGCAGTAAATTTCATGCTCACTTTGGGAGCAACAAAAGAAGGGGAAAACCAACTGGTTCGTTGGCTCAAGTTCGATAGTATTCGAATGAGTCTTTGGGCCAATATGTGAAGCGGTTCCGTGAAGTAGTCGGCCAAGTGACAGACCTGAACGATCTAGAAGCTGTTGGACTGTTTCAGAATGGGTTAGATTTGATTAAATCAGAGAAGTTGGTGAAGAAGTTAATGTTTCATCACCCGAAGAGTCTTGCTGAAGCCTTCGACAAAGCTGAAGGCTATATCGTGGTAGAAGAAGCCATGGACAGCCTCAAACGTCCTTCTTCAGACCAGCTTAAGGAGAAAGATCGGGACAGAACCGATGGGGACCAGAAGAAGAATGAAGGGAATAAAGACCGCTACGAGGGCGGGTCGAAAAAATATAATAATTGGAGACAGGGTGGAGGACGTTAAATTCCAAACCCGTAGAGTGAATAGGACGTACACAAAGACTCAACACGCATGAGGCTATTATCTTGGATCAGATTAAGAATCAACCTATCTTCGAGCCACCTCGAGATAACATTAGGCCCGGAAAAGGGAATTCTCGTAAGTATTGTGATTACCATCAAGCTTCGGGTCACGATACGAACGACTGTGCTAGTTTGAAAGACTTTATTGAAAGAAAGGTACAAGGTGGGGCTTTAATTCAGTATGTGGCTGCCAGAACTAATCAACAGCAGGACAGAGGACCTGTTCCGGCAGCTCAACCAGTTCAGCAAGCGTTGCCAGCTCCGGAACAGCCTGCAAGGCATGTGATAGATGTCATCACTGGGGGTACTTCTGGCAAACTCGTTGGAAAGAAGCACCGAAGTTACTTGGATTTGGCCATGTATCGTTGGCATGTACCTTCCCGAAGACTGACAGACCTTATTCGAGTACGGTAATCTCCTTTACTGATGAAGATTACCCTTCGAAAGTCATCGAACCGCACGAGGGATCATTGGTGCTGACTGCGCAAGTGGGTTCGGTGGATATGAAGCGAATAACGGTAGATAATGGGTCTTCTGTAGATATTCTGTATGCCCACGCTTATCAGAGGATGCACCTAGACGGGCAGAAGATGGAGATAGGGCAGGAGGCTCCTTTGTATGGTTTTAGTAACGATCCGGTCAAGGTGGTTGGAACCAATGAACTACCGGTCATCTTCGGAACGGCCCCTCAATAGGTAGAAATTATTTGCAAATTTTATGTTGTGCATGTAGATTCTGCTTATAATGTTATTTTGGGAAGGCCAACTTTAATTGCTTTGCAAGCTGTGACCTCATTTCATCATTTCAAAATCAAATTTCCTACGGCTCATGGGGTTGGTGAGGTGAAAGGGGATTTGGATCTGGACAGAAGGTGTTATAGAAATGATGTGATCACTTCGGGAGTGGGGGTATCGAAGCAAAAACATTCCATGACAATAGAGATCGAACCCTTCACAGAGAGTAGTTCCGAACCATTGGTCATGCCAGCTGAAGAAACAAAGGAGATAGAGCTCATCCCGGGCAAGGTGAACAAGACAGTGAAAATAGGTTCAGGTCTGCCGAAACCTCTTCGGACGAACCTCATAGAGCTCTTGAGATGCTATGTTGACATCTTCGCATGGGAACCTCAAGATATGCCAGGAGTAAGCAGGGATATCGCTGAGCATCGGTTGGAAGTGGACCCGTCAAAGAAACCAGTCCGACAGAAAAGGAGGATCTTTGCACCTGAACGTCAACGGATCATCGATGAAGAAATTGCAAAACTGTTGGCAGCTGACTTCATCTTTGAGATCGACTACCCGCAGTGGATGGCAAATGTGGTGCTGGTCCAGAAGCAGAATGGTAAATGGCGAGTTTGCATCGATTATACAGATCTAAATAAAGCTTGTCCAAAAGATTTCTACCTGCTGCCCCACATCGACCAACTCATCGATGCCACTTTGGGGTATGCTTTGTTAAGTTTCATGGACGCATTCTCTGGATATCATCGATTTCCATGTAGAAGAGGATATATACCAAGAAGGCGGCGTTCATTACGCATCGTTCGGTATATGCCTATAAGAAAATGACTTTCGGCCTCATCAATGTCGGAGCCACATACCAGAGGATGATGAATTATGTTTTCAGATATCAGCTGGGCAAGAATGTGGAGGTGTATGTGGACGACATGATTGTCAAAAGCATGTTGGTGCATAAACATCTGGATGATTTAGAAGAATGCTTTCAGATAATTTGTCATCACAACTTGAGATTGAACCCCACTAAGTGCACCTTCGGTCAAGGGGCTGGCAAATTTCTGGGTTATCTTGTCAGTCAGAGAGGAATTAAAGCCAATCCAGAGAAGATTCAAGCGATCCTGAACATGTAGACTCCTCAGTCATTTAAAGATGTTCAATGTCTGACTGGTAGGATTGCAGCTTTAAGGAGGTTCATGTCCAAGTCGGCAGAAAGATGTTTGCCGTTCTTTGATACGTTGAAAGGGCCGAAGAATGCAAAAACGTTCCAATGGAATTCGGAGTGTGAGGACGCCTTTCAGAGCATTAAGTCCTACTTATCTTCGGTGCCTTTGTTGGTGAAACCCGCTCCTAGTGAGCTTCTATATTTATACTTAGCAGCTAGTTCATTGGCGGTAGGAGCAGTTTTGGTGCGTGAAGTTGGGTAAGCAAAGACCCATTTATTATGTAAGCGTATGTCCTTCGGATGTCAAACAAGGTACCCAAACATCAAAAAGTTTGCTTTTGCTTTAATAACTGCTAGTCGAAAGCTTAGGCAATACTTCCAGGGTAGATTGGTAATTGTATACACGGATCAGCCTTTGAAGAAGATTATGGGCAAACCTGAGGTATCGGGGAGATTAGCGGCATGGACGATGGAGTTGTCCCAATTTTTCATTGAATATCATCCCCGAACCGCCATCAAAGAGCAAGCCTTGGCTGATTTTGTAGTTGAATGCTTCGCTCAAGTCGATGAAGTTGTGGCGGTCAAGGATCCGTGAGCGTAGCTGATTCTTCAAATGAGGCGAGTTCGTGGAATATTTGATGCAGATGGGTCTTCTACCACGCACGCCGATTGAGCGAGGATTATCCTGACGAGTCCGGAGGGATTCAAGGTGCAGTAGGCCATCAGATTTCAGTTCAAAGCGACGAACAACGAAGCTGAGTATGAGGCGATACCCGCAGGATTACGACTAGCAAAGAGTCTTGAAGTGTAGAGAATAGTCATCTTCAGTGATTCTCAGTTAGTCGTTAAGCAACTCTCTGGGGAGTACGAAGCTCGAGGCCCAAGAATAATCAAGTATTTGGCAGAATTGAAAGAACGACTCCAATATTTCCAATCCTACGAGTTTCAGGGGGTCGAGCGTAATACCAATTCCATTGCTGATGCACTCTCCAAATTAGCCACTACGGATGTTAACGTCTTTGATGGGTCGGTTTACTTAGAAATTTTCCAACATCCTAGTGTTCATCATGAATTGGTGATGTGCGTTGACCGAACTAACTACTGGTTGGCTCCATATATAGAGTATCTGGCAGATGGCGTCTTACCTTCAGATCGGATGCTAGCCAAGAAAATCAAGTATAAGAGTGCTAATTTTGTTCTGATTGATGGGGATCTGTTCCGAAGGGCTTTCTCGTCTCCACTACTGAAATGTTTGACTCCATCTGAAGCTGAATATGCTCTCCGAGAAGTACATGAAGGCATCTGTGGCGACCATATGGCGGCTAAGTCATTAGCCTATAAAGTACTTCGTCAAGGGTACTACTGGCCTACCATCTTCAAGGAAGCGACTGAATACGTCAAGAAGTGCGAGAAGTGCCAACTCAACAGTCCAATACCACATCAGCCACCAGAAGAGCTATACTCGATCTTATCTCGTATACCCTTTGCTGTCTAGGGGGTTGATATACTGGGTCCGCTACCGAAAGCAAAAGGTTAAGTCAGTTTTGTTATAGTTGCCATCGACTATATGACCAAATGGGTAGAAGCAAAGCCACTTAGGTTAATAACGGAACATGAATGCTTGAAATTTTTGAAAGAATCAGTAGTATTTCATTTCGGAATTCCTAAGGTGGTAATATCGGACAATGGACATCAGTTTGTGGGATCGAAATTTGAAACATTTTTGAAAGAACTGGGGATCCAGCATAGAAAGACTTCAGTATCTCATCCTCAGTCAAACGGACAAGTTGAAGTGACCAACAGAACACTGCTGAATGAGATCAAGCGTAGATTAGACGAAGCTAAGGGCAGATGGCCAGAAGAGTTACTTAGTGTGTTATGGGCTTATCGAACTATTCCGAGGACTACAACGGGGGATTCACCTTTCAGACTGGCCTATGGTACTAATGCCTTAGTCCCAGTTGAAATTGGATCTCCAAGTCTTCGGGTTAGTCAATTCAAAGAGATCTAAAATGAGGAAGGGCTGAAGGCCAATCTTGATTTGTTTGAGGAAGTTAGAGAAACAGCCTTAATCAAATTCGCAGATTCGAAGTAGGAGATTTTTTCCTCAGAGAAGCCGAAGCATCTACACCTCAGAATCTGGGAAAGCTGATGCCAAACTCGAAAGGACCGTATGAAATCCTTTGAAGTGTCAAGCAGGGGACTTATCGGTTGAAGACATTAGACGAATCAAAAGCAATTAAAATACTTGACACTTGTTGACCGAAGCTTAGGAAGTACTTTCAGTAAAAAAGAAGTCAGTACATCGAAAGTCTGTAAATATTTATGTCATCATCAATAAAAGTTCCTTTTTTCTCTCAAACAAATTTTGTCTTCTTTGATCGATTCGGATTGGTGTAAGGAGGTTGGGAGGACTCGCTGACCATTTGATGGTAGCCTTAACGGTAGGTGGGCCTCATGGGTTTGTCAGGCCCTTCGTGGTAGGCAAACGCCATCCTTAAGACGTTGTCAGGCCCTGCGTGGTAGGCAAGTGCCATCCTTAAGACGTTGTCAGGCCCTGTGTGGTAGGCAATTGTCGACACTTAGCCCTTGTCAGGCCCTTCGTGGTAGGCAAGTGTCATTCTTAAGACGTTGTCAGGCCTTGCGTGGTAGGCAATTGTCGACACTTAGACCTTGTCAGGCCCTTCATGGTAGGCAAGCGTTGTCCTTCAGACCTTTTCAGGTCCTTCGTGGTAGGCAAGCGTTGTCCTTCAGATCTTGTTAGGCCCTTCGTGGTAGGCAAGCGTTGTCCTTCAGACCTTGTCAGGCCCTTCGTGGTAGACAACTGTCGTTCTTTAGACTTCGTCAGGCCATTTGTGATAGACGAATGTTATCTTTTGGTTTTGTTAGGCCTTTTGGGGTAAATAAATTCCCAATGAAGCAGATCTGTCTCACACTTCGGTAACTAATAAGTATCCCTTTACTTTATTACTTTATTACCTAAATTTTTTCTAAGTGTTGAGTTCGGAATGCCTCATTCCCTAACTTCATCTTATCTGTTATATGACATGCTTAGTTGTTAATTAACAATTCGAGTTGAGTCCATGAAAGAGTTTGTGCATCTCTCCAGTTGAATTAATATTGAAGTATTGCCAGAAAGTAAATGCACCGAAGTCATAAGGAATGAAACCACATTTCATTAATATTTAAATTTGATTACAATATTAGAAATTTTTTACAAATCTTATGAATTAAAGAAAGATAAATAACAGAAATCTTCACAAATATTCTTTAATAAAACCAAGGGAAAACAAGAGCATTCGCTTCAGGCGCCATCTTCGTCATCTGAAGGGTCGAGCAAGGATGGATCCACGTTAGCTGCAATCAGCTTCTCCTTGCCACGACTCCGGCAGAGCTCATAGCTTTCAGAGTATATCTTCATGATCTCTCCGTTGATCTCATCCGAGTTCCGATACTCTTCACAGATTTGTTTGCGAAGGTCATCGGTTAGAGGAGGCCCAAGGTCCTGAAGAGCCTTAAGTTCTCGGATTTCTTCTTCAAGCTTTTGGCGCTTATTCAGATGACGAGTTTTTGCCAGCTCTAGTTTTTGGATCGTCTTGGTCAAGATCTTAGCATCAACCTTTAATTCCTTGATCTTCTCCATCCTTATTTTGCTCCTCTAAACCAAGTCAACATTCATTTTGACGATCTCCTCATATTGTGCTTTAGTTAACTTTAGTTCTTCATTGGATGCCTTCACATCTCCCTTGGCTTGGGCCAACTCTTTCTGAAGCCCTTCATTTGTATGAAGAACGCCTTCACGTTGAGTCCTTTCTCGAGCCAAAGCAGACTTCAGGATGGCATTCTCCTTCCTCAGTGCCTTTTCTTCGAATTCAGCCTTGATGGACTTCGGACGCAGACGCCCGAACACAGCATTCGCCTATACATGTCCAGTATTATTTGATCAGTTTTCAGATGTATAAGTATGAAGATAAATACGGAAATAAAGGAGAGAACCGTTTACCTTCGCCAGGTAGCTCATGCCTTTGCTAAGTAAATCCCCGTTCGAACTGTTCCCGAATCGATAGTCATCAGTTTCACGGACGAAGGCGTTGAACAGTTGAAAGGGAAAATTGGCATTAAATCAAGGCCACATGGTTGGAGAGGCCATAGTGTCATGCTGAAATTCAGAAGTCGACTATCTTGGAGGAGAAGGCATGGATTGATTGCGAACTGGCGAGGGGTCCACATATATATTTTCTGGAGAAGGAGACCGAACAGGAGTGGGTTCGGGGATCAGTGAAGGTGCAGAGGATGAACCTGGATGGCTATCTGATGGATGTTTCCTTTTTCGGGATGAGATGGGGACAGATCAGATCGGTTCATCATCAGGCACTTGAATTTCAGTTGGGACTATTGGAGGGATGTCAGCCGAAGACGATGGAACTCAGAGCTCTTCGGCAGTAAGGGGGGTTATCTTCATCCTTATCTTCTTCACACGGAGAACCTTTGCCCGATCGTGCAAAGGTATGTCAAGCAGACTTCTCTTCATCGGGATAGATTCAGAAGGTGCAAGACTAGGGTTGGATGCGGGGGCTGCTTGTGGGATTGCTTCAGGAGTTGCTTCCGGATCACTTTCAGGATTTGTTTCCGGCAGGGTGGATTTGGATTTCTTGGCGGATCTTTTCCTTCGGCGGGGTCTGAGGGATTCTTCGGGTATGTTGGGCTCATTAGTCTGGGGTTAATCATTTTGAAGAGAAATAGTTGGTGGATCGGTGACAAGGGGATTAGCTCGGGAAGATTCTTCAGTCGGATGCTCTTCACTCGCATCCGTATTCTTCCCTGCCAAAAAGTCTTCCAGTTCTTTCACTTCCGAAGAAGTTGGTTTAATCAGAGACACTGCAAAAAACCATGTATCAGAACCCGTATCACTTAGATATCTCAAAAATTGTGTTACAAAGTTGTTCGAAACTTATATTTGTGGTCATATAGCCAGCTTGCTTGGTCAAGTGTAAACTCCATTCCTTTGGAAGAATCTTCTTCAAAAATCGCCATCTCCTTTACACGCCTCTTGGAGATATCTCCAAAGTCGCAGAGACCCGATCGAGAGATAGTCCAATTGTAAGGGTCTCCTCTCAACCGTGTTGGGTCGAGGAGACTGTTTTGTTTATTTTGAAACCTCGTTCTGGACCCTCTTGGCAGAGAAGAGGTGAAGAAGATGTCGACAGAGGGAGGAATCCCTAATTCATGATAGAAGGGAATGAATGCTAGGATGTGGATATAGGAATTGGGCACCAACTTGGCAAAACCCACTCCTATGAACCCTAGGAGGGTAACAACGAAAGCATGGAGGGTAAAGTAATCCCCTATTCGTGAAAGTGACTAGCATAGCGACCCAACCATCCGGTCATTTGATACATGCGCTCTTCAGAGCTGGAGCCCTTATAAGATATATATCCTAATCGACAATGAGTCCAGAGGATACGATCTCAGATTCCGTGACGGTGGAGGGGATGTTGGCATGGGGAAATTGTTCCCCGTCCTTGAAGAAGTCGGAAGGTGGTGAAGAAGGGATCAGAGGTGGATTTCCCCCCATGGTTGCTATAGTTTGGGGGTTTGAACTCGAACCCTCTTGGTTAAGGTTTGGATTGGGGAAACAAAGATATAACGGAGTCATGCCAAGGGGAGAATTTTGGCTAGAGTTCACAAATCACCATTGTTGAAGTTTTCAGAAATGTAGAAGGAAGTTCGGGAAGGAGAAGAAAGCTCAAAGGTTCAAATTTCAAATTAAGCGTGTAAAACCGTCGTAATTGGTAAAGTTTATCTTTTATACCCGATGATTTACATACGGTAATCGAGGACGGCACAATTAATTCACAGCAATGATGGTGAATTGGAAGAGGTGTCGTCCGGTTTTGGGTCTAAATATCTTAACCGGAGTGGACTTATGTCTATTATGCCTCCCATTTCTGTTTCTGATATCAATTTGGACCGATTTTGTTGGGCTTTGGTGAGTTTCACTTTGGACCTCTTGTGACTTATCATAATTCGTTATATCATGGGCCTATATTGTTTATAGTCTTTCATTAAAGAGCCTGTTTAATAAAAGACTAGGGGGCAATGTTGGGCCATAATCCTTTTCCTTATCGGGCCAGATTTAATGGGCTCCTCCCTTGGATTATGTTACTCTTGTCCTAATTGGTCCGAATGATTTGGGCCCAATTACTTGATTATTTCGTTGGGTCCTTTCGGTTGGATCCGGTCGTTTGGGTCATTTTCGTTATTTGGGCTTAGTCATTGAATTGGCCCATTATACAAATTGCCACTTAACCCAACTTTGATCGGTAATCATTATGCCAAGTAATACTTGACTACTATGTCTGCCACCTTTCGGCATGACATTAACGAGGATGGGACTCAGATGACCAGCGGTGGCAAAGAGTGGTAGCAGGTGAGGAAGTAGGCTACATACTTTCGGCTGAAATGACCGGGAGTGGGGAAAAGGTGTCAGGAGGTGATGGGTGGCACGGTAAACCGGGATTGGAGTACGTATGGGGCTAGGATCACAAAGGAGGTAAGTAACAAAACATTACACACACAATCATATGATTATTCTCTCTTAGGCATTAGATATTATTTTCCCTCCATTGTTAACCTTGTGATCGCCGATACTGACTCTCACGCCGGAGCTATCCCCCGACGGTCAAGCCGTCAAGCTTTTGGTGTTGACTTGTTGAACTGTGCAGGATATCGGACGCGTCTTGGTGATTGGGACGTGGAGAAAGATCCTGTCGTTAACATGTTGCTTGATGTGCCGAGTCTTGCATATTACCAGCTCATAAAATTAGGATTAGAGTTCTTATGTCCATAAGAAATTTGGGGTAATAACTAGCTTTAGGTGTTCTTTATTTCGTTTAACTATATTATCTCGTCTATGTTATTTTCTTTGTTTGGATCCGATGTAAAGTATTAGCATTGCATTTAATGAATGCTTTTAAAATTTGGTGGTATTTTGTGTATTTCAAATTATATTATATTGGAAATGTCAGTGGAAGCTCAACCTATTACTACTTTATGCTTTAATTTCTTGTGTTATTCATTTATGGCACTTGTATCATTACTGAAAAGTTGTGATGGAGCTCTTGAATTTTTATAGTTTTAGTGTTGTTTGTCCTTAAATTTCTTCTTATTATGTTGTCATAATAACTTGAACCTTATGCACATGATGTTTGTGTGGAATTCTAAAATAGCTTACCACTCTATCCCAGCTAAGTGAGGTGGTTTGACTGGTACATAGTTTTATCAGAGGTCTAATGATTGTTTACTTTTTCATCAAACCATTGGAAGGGGAATTTTTTTTCAGTGAATAGCTGAATGGTTAGGATAAAATGAGCTCAACTTTGTTGAGATTATCCCATAATTGAAAGGATTTCACTTAAGTTGGGATGGAGGCAGACAGGCAGTAACATGTTTTAAACTTTTAGTCTACCTGTTTCATTTATGGTTAGTAGGATCCGTATTTTGAAATGTGATCGAATAGATATGCTTTTGAGAGGTTTGTGAGTAGATATACCTGGGGTCTACATTTAAAGTTAGACTCCTTTCTCCTATTAAGTATTTGTGGATGTAACTTACAGTTTTCGTGTTTATTTGATATTTGCACGAATTCTGCTTAAGCATCTATCTGGTTGGATCCAAGTAATATGAATTTTTCATTTTTCTGCTGTTAATTATCTCGCCATTCAAGTTAGCAGTAAAGATCCTGGTGGAAATACATTTTGTCTCATCCTTCTTTAGAAATAATAGTGTAAAGCAGTTTTCAAGTTCATTTGGTGGAGCGGTGCAATAAGACTCCACACTTTTACTTGTAGAGCTATAAAAAGAAGTGGTTTTGAATTTTGTTATGTTACTAAATCTCAAACACAATTTTTGGACAAATTGTGCTTTTTAAGTTTTTAACACACACCACAGACGCACTCCATCATCAATCTGGCAAACTAGTGCAACTCAAGTACTCAACCGCACGTTGAGGCAATTAATGCACATTCTTTATGTAGTCCATTCTAGCTAAGCATTATGGCTGACCTGAACCATTGCACTACATATTAATACAAATTAGTGATGTATAAACATTGACCTGCAAGGCTTATTTTTTTGTTTGTGAGGATGCATTGATTATTTGATTAAACCTTTTTCTTTGAATATCTTCCAGATTGTCTTGTGGTTGGTTATATGGTGGAATCTTATCCCAGTTTTGGTCATCCTGTCAAAGATGTTCTTTGCTGGTTCGTGTTTAGATAGTATATTATATTTTATTATTGATTTGGTAAATTATGCTATAAAACTGAAACTTTTTTAAGCTTCTCCTTATCTACATGCTTTGGTAGGTGCATCTTTGTTTGCAGCCTTAGGATTTCTCCTTTATGGTGGAAGGTAATGCCCATTTCTTTTCCTAATTTATATATTCTTCGTATGCTCCTACAAAAATTTTCTATTGGATCGTTTATTTTTGCAGTTCTAAGAATTTTGCTTATTAATATTTGATGGAACTTTACATCTATTTAGTGGTTATGTTGAATAAAGTTTCCAAGTCAAATAATAATAATTGTTTTTACATAAAAGTTTATTTAGTGATTATTTTTACTCCGTTATGAGTTTGTCCTGGTTTGCTTATTTCGAACATCCATTGATTTTTGATCATTCAGAGTTTTGCAGTCTTGATGAATGTAAACCTTGTTTACAGGTTAATCTTGTAAACCTTGTTTACATGCCGTAATATTGCGCAAAAATGCAAGATTTCTATGCAGAAATGCCAGAAATTCCAGATTTTTGTAGTTCAATGTGCTTTTGTTTGTGCTTATACCCTTGTACTCCTCTATAGGTTCGCAATAATCAAGATCTATATGACGCTCATGACTTGGGAAAGAGGTTATCGCTATGTTCATGTGTTCCGTGAGTTGCATGCGTAAAAGAAATATAAACATGGTAAGTCGTAAGTATATCTACGCTTTAGTTATGGTAATCGTCTTTGATTCCGCTCTTGTTTGATTATTATTATGCATTGTAGCTTTATTTTTGAACAATCTATGTGTGTATAAACTAGGTTTTGAATAGTAAATAGTTTGATTTAGCTATTTTTCGTGGAGGAGCATATCATATATGTAGTTATATGTTCAATTATGTAAATAGTTTGACTTAACTAATCTAGTTTTTTTTTGTAGTGTCCATATACTAATTACTTATTTATGGGAGATTATGTTGAATTACAAACTACATGTGAACTCCTTTGAACTTGGAGCATACAAGTTTAAGAAACAAATATCTAAAGTTCTAAACCACAATTAGAGCCATAGAGCATCACTGGTGAAATTTTTTAGTTGAGTTTACTGACTTATAGTGGTAGCACCAAGGATGATCCAAGCTCCCAATCGATGACGTCATAACCTGTGTACCTCCGACAAAGGGTACCAAAGTGTTTTGGGGTGTTAAAGGATTGTATATATCGCGCTTATAAATCGATGTGTTGTTTCAGCTTACTTTTGCCAACTTAAAGGTTTGGTTAAGAGAGTGCAAACGCTTCACGCTTATAAGATCCTTAAACATTGATATGTTTCATTGTCTCATTTTATATATATTGTTATCATAAGTGCAATGATGTTGTTTTGTAATAATGGCTTAACTGTTTTTAGCACAAATTGCGTATTTTAAAGGAAAAGAAAAAGAGGAGGAGGTCGAATGCATGCTTGAAAATGTTGATGAACATCGCTTATTAAAAAAAATTATTAGGCAAAACAAAACCCTTCAAACCGTGGAGTAGTAAATGTCTTTACAGAGAAAGAGTCATTGGGATGTACTCACCCTCGACATATGCATTTGCTCGTAATTAATTAATTGGTCAAGATATGTATGTCGATATATGTTTATAGTAAGGAGTAGTAGTAGTGTTAAGTAATTTGATTTTTTGTTTTGCGTGTTTTGGTGGAAATACCATACATGTTTGTGCAAGTCGTGGTATATGGTGTTATAGTATATTCAATGATTGGATTTGAAAAGACAAGAAAGAGTAAAATTCTTGTGGTACTTATTCTTCATGTATGCCACTTTATTATACTTCACATTTTATGGTGTAAACGTATTGTATGGTATTAATATTCTTTGTAATTGGCATTACAAAGAATTATTGGGATGTAAACGTATTGTATGGTATTAATATTCTTTGTAATTTTAGCTATATATCAGGCATTAGCATATTGCAGGTGCATTGGTAATATAGGTGAACCACGATATTTTTTTTTCTTTTTTTTTAATCTACAACATTTTAAAAACGTTGTGTGAAAGTGCTTAAACGTTGTCTGATATATTAAACTACAACGTTTTTATCTAGAAAATATTGTGGAATCATACATTCTACAACGTTTTTAAGCATCTGTTAATTTATGGAAAACAAATCTACAACGTTTTTTCTTAAAAAACGTTGTGGAATGTGCTTAACTACAACGTTTTAAAAACTTTGTGTAAAGATGTCAAATAGATAACACCCTTAACCACGACGTTTTTCTAACTGAAACAACAACGTTTTTCTACGTTGTCTGTTTACTGTTTTGTAGTAGTGATTCCTAAGAGCAAGCAATGTATGTATAAATCTATTCAGATTCAGTAATTCCCTTTTTAGTAATCTAATGATTAGGAACAATTTTAGTTTTAAGCTATCTAAAAATTTATATTTAGGGTTTTGCCAAACACTCATCTTCTTGAATATTTGTTCTACCTTGGTGGATCACCTCTAGAGACCAAACTATTGGGTGACTAAAGTTAATCAAAAGAAATAATCAAACCAAGTAGATTCAAGTTAAACGTGAAAAGGAATTTAGAGGTGAAATCGTACCTAAGGAAGCTAGTTTCTACAAGGGTATGGATCTGATCTCCATCTCTTTTATATTGAATTGATAATTGAGCATAAAGTATGATTATGGTGATGTTTTGTATGATAATTTTAAAAAATTGTTTTATCGCGCTTCCGCTACTTTTATTTGATTTGATTGCATGATCGTGCTATATACAAACCTAACAATGGTATATAAGCCTAACTTTGTGTTAATTGTAGACACTTAAAATTTTATTTTCCTTTTACTAACTATACAGAAGGGTAAAAACGTATTTTAACACCCCGTAGACAGCCCCGAGGGACGACAACATCACAACTTTAACCCCGAGGACATACAACAACACAACTTCAACCTTGGAGACAATCCTGAGGGAAGACAGTATCACAACTTTTGTGACGCCCCCAAAATAGGTATACATCACCCATTCTGAGTCGCCAAAAGCATGGTACAGAAAAACAACTACAACTTTATTAATACAATTGTTGTGCAAAATACGACAACATATACTGTGAGTTTAAATACAAATATTATCTTCTAAACAATATCAACACCCAAATAAATTCCTCATTACAATTATTGATGCACTATTTGAAAAAATAGTGAGGACTACTAAAACAACTATCTTGAATCATCACCCGCACCTGGCTTAGTCCCCTCGCTAAATTCTCACCTCCCGAGAAGAAAAATGGAACAAAAAGAAAAGGGTGAGCTCAACTAGCCTAGTAAAGAACATTATGATAAGATAATATACAACAAATTATCCTTAGTCGTCAACAAGGAAAAATCGATAGAATACAATAGACAACAAGTTTTAGATCCACAATCGCAGTTGAAAACAACAATTCATTAGTAAGAGTTAAGTAGAGAATGAAATCTACTACCATCTATGAATTTAAAAGTCCATCATCAATATTTTATCCTCAGAACATCAATCAATATACATCTTTGCACTTTGCACACGGCCAAAGATATTCATTCAGTATCACCAATTGGTCATATTCATCTCAACACTGCTCATCTTTGCACTACTGCCAAAGATATTCATCGTGTAATCATTCATCTTTGCACCATGTGCCAAACATATTCATCAAGTACCACCATTAAGGACCGAGGATGATAAAAATATTTTAGAGAACGAATCCAAAGAAGATAGAAGGACAAATATTAGGGATTCAGATTTGGTTTATCCAAAATAAATAATACTCCATAATAACCATGTGTGAGGTAGAATTCAAAAATAAAGATCAAAACATGGATACAAAAAAGATAGTAACCATAAAAGACATCCGGGACGAAAAATAGAAAATTTCATTTTTTCATGAATAAAGTGCCGTATTCATGAAATAGTGCCAGATACGTGAATAAATCAGATACGTGAATAGTAACCCCACAACAAAAGTTCCAAATTTGATTAAAAAGTTCAAACCAATATTTCAAAGATAATGATATCAAGAAAATAATAGCATTTAAGAAGAAAATAACATCCCTTACCTCAAAGAATCAAGATTTTAATGAAACGCCTAAGTAATGTCGAATGAAACTTTGATCAAAAAGAACTCTCAAAGTATCTAAATACTCACAAAATACGCACGATAATATAGAGAGAGAAAAGAGAAAGCTTATGTTTCGTGTTATTTTCAATTCTAACTTAGCCCCTCTATTTATAGAAAATGGTAGAACGTCAAGGCATTTTGACCAAGCACCGATGGCTTTACTCGCTACTATTGCCACCCACCACATTTGAAATAAAATTCAGCACATTTCTTCACCAACCACAAGTGGGGGCCCACTAAATTCTAGAATTTTCTAACAAAATCATTTATAAACCTAATTTCGAATCGTTGACCTCTTAAAATGCATAACAAATCAAACATTCATTTTAATCTAGTTAAAATTTGTGGACATATACTTAACTTATATATGTATAACATATCCAAAAATCACAACGATCCATCTACGATTAAAAATTATAACTCACACAATATATCGTAAAAATAATCTTGATTTGATTTTAATACCTCCATTCCGATAAAAATAATGATAAAACACTTCAACAATAATTCCTTCAATTATAACCACATAAAATAAATCCATCATTTATATCCGCATCAAATAAATATTTTCTTATCATATAAATCAATAATTAATTATTCACAAATAATATTATAGAATCACAATTATGACAACCAGGCCGTTCCCAAGAAAGAAGGGGCTTTCCAATATGGATTTCTCCTTACTGGCGCGCAATTAGGTGACCAAACCTCTTATTAGACAGAACTTTCTAGACATTGCCAATACTGTTATCTAATAATATTATTCAAATAATATGAATTATTGATCTGATAATGGGAAATACTGTGCAGTGACAATTATTGAAATAACAATAATATAAAATATCAACGCAGGAATTATTGAATCAATAAAATAAAATATTGAAAAATAATTATCGTAATAATTATCGAGTAGTGCCTTCACGTAAGAATCAATAATTCAAAAATACCGCGGTAATACTATGTACATCGCAGGCAACCACGCCAGACATTACTATATTTTAACCACCGGTATTCCAACAAAGGTTAATTCGTGAATAACTACGCCGTTATTTATAAAACTCAAACTTGTCGCTTTTTTTCATCCGATGCTTATTCATTATGAGGCCCACGAATGGTCGGTACCGTCATATTTAATATTCTCTGACAACAAGAATATTCCACGACCAAACTAATATTCCCCGACAAAAATGAATATTTTATAACCACTTGCTTATTTTGTAAAATTTGCACATTCCACCCATAACAAAAGTATTATATCAAATTAATTCTTTATTATTTTAAGATAATAAATAGAGAAAATTTAATTTTTATTCATAATAAGATGGGGTCTTACAACCTACCTCCTTATGAAATTTCGCCTCAAATCGACGACGACTGTGTGTTTCAAAAGGCGAGGGTACTTCGCTTTCATTTTCGATTCTAACTCCCAAGTCATTTCCTCAATAAAGATGGTTCCTCCACAAAAGCTCGACTTGTGGTATAACCTTTGTTCGTAGGATATGCTCTTTTTATCCAATATCTTGACAAGTACCTCCTCAGACGTTAAATCTTTCGCTATCCCGTATGGTTCTAACGCAATAATGTGGTTTGGGTCTTTCATATTTACTGAAGCATAGATATGTGAAAAAATTATGAACACGAGACATACTGGAGGTAATGCGAGTCTATAGCCACATTTCCTATTCGGTCAAGAATCTCAAATGGACCAAAAAATCGTGGATTGAGCTTTCCTCTCTTTCCAAATCTTGTAACTCCCTTCCATGGAGTAATACGTAATAGTACATGATCTCCAATATTAAACTCCACGTCCTTTCGATGAAGATCAACATAACTCTTTTGTCGATCTTGTGAGATCTTTATACGTTGCCGGAACATTTGAATCTTTTTTCGTAGTCATGCATACTAATTCGGTCCCAACAATGTTGCTTCTCCTACCTCATCCCCAAGCATATCAAGAACGACACTTCCATCCATATAATGCCTCAAATGGATCCATGCCTAAACTTTATTGATAACTATTGTTGTAGGAGAATTCCACCAGTGGCAAGTACTTATCCCAATTTCCTTTAAAATCTAGGAAATAGAGTCTTAATAGATCTTCAAGGGTTTGAATAGTCCTTTCTCGATTGCTCCGTCTGCTTGAGGATGGTATGTCGAATCAATCAGAAATGCGTGCCTATAGCTTCTGCAAGCTAACCCAAAATCGTGAAGTGAATCTTGGGTCACGATCCAAAACTATGGATACCGGCATGCCATGCAATCTTACAATCTCATTTACGCATATACTAGCAAGACGCTCAAGGAATAAGTTTCACGATAGAAAGAAATGAGCCGACTTGGTTAAACTATCAACAATAACCCAAATCGTATCTATACCTTGAGAAACCTGGGAAGACTCAGAAACAAAATCCATAGTAATGTGTTCCCACTTCCATTTCAAATCTCAAGTGGTTGCAATGGACCCTTTGGCACTTGATGCTCCACTTTACACGTTGACAAGTTAAACACCTCGAGATAAACTCGCGATCTCTTTCTTCATATTGCTCCACCAAAATGTATGTCAAAGATCGTAATACATTTTGATACTCCTGTGATGGATTGTAAATGGTGTGTCAGTGTGCCTCCATCATGATTTCGTGTTTCAAGTCAAAATTGTTAGGAACGCAAAGTCCGGAGTCGACTCTAAGTATTCCTTCTTCATCAATTCTTGCCTCCGAATAGCACCTTCTTGACTTTCTTTTCATAACGACGCCTTTAGGTCCAGAGTTTCGAGCAAATTTTAACTTTATTGATTAAAGTCTGGTTCTACTCAGATATTTGCCATCATCACGGGTACTTGGAGCCTTTAACTCCATCTCCATCCTTTGTAAGTCATACAAAATGGGCCTTTCAGGTTAACAACATCGCACTCAGATTCGATATGATCTTTTACTCAATGCGCCAACTACAACGCTTTCTTTTCTAGGATGATATCAATGCTATGGTCGTAATCCTTCAATAGCTCGAGCCAACGTCGTTGTCGCATGTTGAGTTACTTTTGGGTGAAGAAATATTTGAAGCTTTTATGATCCGTATAAATCTCCACTTTCTCCCCATACAGGTAGTGTCTCAAGATTTTCAACGCAAAAACGACTACTGCCAACTACAGATCATGAGTAGGATAATTCCTCTCATATTCTTTAAGTAGTCGCGAGGCATAGGCTATGACTTTCCCATGTTGCATGAGAACACATCCTAACCCCTTTGCATGAAGCATCATCAGAGATAACAAATCCATTCGAACCAGATGGTATTGTCGTAACAAAGCCAAATGAGTCTCCTCTTGAGCTCTGGAAACTCTTTCTCGATTCCTCGCCCATACGAATTTTGCATCTTTCCGAGTCAACTGAGTTAACTGAGTAGTGATTCGAGAAAATCCTTCCAAAATCTCCGATAATAACCAATTTAAGCCCGTAAAAGCTACGCGACTTTGGCCGCCAACTTTGGTTACTCCCTAACTTTGATTGCTTCAATCTTTGCCGTCAACAGATACTCCATGTTTTGACACCACATCGCGCCCAAGGAATGCTACTTCCTTAAGCTTAGAACTCGATTTCTTCACCATGGCATATAGCTTGTTGTCACGTAAGTCTTCAAGTACCAAATTTTAAATGGTGCTCATGATCTTCACGGCTTTTAGAATAGATGAGGAAGTCATCAATAAAGACAACAACGGACCGATCAAAATATTCCTTGAATACACTGGGCTCATCATATCCATGAAAGCAAGTAGGAGCATTAGTCAATCCAAAAGACATAACTAAGAATTCATAATGCTCGCATCGAAGTTCAAGGCGCCTTTAGAATATCCTCGCTTTTAATCTTTAGTTGATGATATCCGTAATCTAAGATCGATCTTTGAAAAGTATGTGCTCCTCAGAATCGGGTCAAACAGTCATCAATGCGAGGTAGTGGATATATTCTCGATGGTGACATGGTTCAATTCCGTAGTCAATACAAAGTCGCATATTCCGCCTTTTCTTCTTTAAGAATAAAACAGAGCACCCCAAGGAGATGTACTAGGATGAATGAAATTGATGTCCAACAATTCCTTTAGTTGGACTTTAACTCCTCAAGTTCACTAGAGCCATTCGATATGGGGTTTTGAAATGGGCTTTTATCTTGCTCAAGATCAATAAAGAATTCAACTTCATGCTCCGGGGGTAGACCAGAAGTTCTTCAGAAATACGTTAGAAATTCATTAACAATAGGAATATTATTCAAATCTGACGTGTTTTTGTTCAAGTCCATAATATTGGCTAAGAAAGTTTGACATCTGTTTTTCAATAAACGAATAGCTTTATGGCTTGATATGATCATGATTGATTTTAGTGGTTTAGTTGTTTGAATTCAGATAACAAAGTTGGTTAGGAATATGAAAACTAACAACCTTATTTAAAATAATCAATTTTGGCATGATGAGTGGTTAACCAATCAATCCCTAAAATCACATCAAATGCAAGTATCTTTAAAGAAATAAGATCAACAGGTAATGTGATTGTGCCAACTTGGATTAAGCAAGATTTATAAACTGTAGATGTAATGATGGTTTCACCTAACGGAGTTTCAACTGATAAGTTAAAGTCCAATTTCTCCGGAGTCAAGTTTAAACGTTAAGCACAAGCAGAGAGATAAAAGAATGGGTAGAACCCAGATTCTAGTAAGGTATAAACTTCGCAAGAGTTCAAGATTAGCTTACCCGTGATCACCTCATTCGGGTTTTCGATTTTGGCTACCACGACAAACGCTCTTCCTCGAACCAATCGATTTTGTTTTTGTTCAGTAGTCGCCTTTGGTGCCGCCGTCCCAGCTTGGACTTGACTTTACACGGACAAAATCAAGCTATATATGATCGTTTTTCCACAATTGAAACACACCTTGAAGGTTGTGAACAGCTTGGACTTATGTGTCCCTCCTCTCCAGATTCAGAAGATCTAACCAAGGCCGTTTCTCCTCCCTAGAATTTGTTGTTGGTGCTTTGTGCTTTGGTGTGCCGATGTCTTCCGTCATTGTTGAATCTCCTCTTTTTGAAATTTTCACTGACTCACCTCTCCTATTGTCATGGCCACGATGACCACCCGAGTGATTACCGCTTTTTTGGTCCGATTTTTCCTCCTCACTGGTTATCATCGCTTCGATGATCTTGCCACCCAGATGACCTCGTCAGGTCCCCGATTGAATATACAAGTTATCACGCCTAATAATTGAACCCATTTTACAACATCCGAATATAAAGAAAATTTATGAGAGATAAGATATTATCGAATCTAGGGTTTTAGACTCTCGTAAACATCCCGCGTTATATGTTCCTCATTTTCTACCAAATTAGGTGCAAACCGATAACTCGCGAACATCACCTCGCATCGAACACCGCTATGTTGTTTCGCTCAGCCTAATAAACTCTACCTCCTTCATATGATTTAATACTTTCGTGAAAGTACTTGTCATTGAACAGCTTCAAATTTTTCCCAAGACATATTGAGTGAAAACCGGGTCGGGTACGCTTCACGATTCCCATCAATAATCTACCTCACCACGGAACATAAAGGTGGCGAATGGAACCTTCTATTCTCCGCATTCCCCAAGAAATCGAATATCTTGGTCATTTGCTTAACCCACGCATTTTCGCCTTTAATCGGACGGCTTTCCCCAAAAAACTGGTGGTCCCAACTCCTCGAATCGTTGTCAGTGATAATCAAGGCTGCTATCATTTCCACCAGATTTTGTACACGAAGTCTCCCTCGTCTAATTTTTGCATGAATCGCAAAAACTTCTAAACATCGCATCATTCATCGCTTGCTCTCAGAAGTGTTATTTACAAAAGGAATATTACCTTCCTATTGGACGCTCTTCTTTGGTTGGTAATCAAAGGTTGTTCCACAGCCTCATGACTCCATTGTTAACGCTTCTCACCTACCATTCTTAAAATCGCCATAAAAATAGGGTTAATTAAACAAATTAACATATCACATAATATCCTTATATTACGACCGACCAACAAATAAGCTTAGGTAGGACACACTAGCTAAGGATTTACTGCCTCCCTCCAAGTACTATTCCCGATCTCCGCCAGAGACCATATCCCTAAGCTCTGATACCAACTATGATACCCCCAAAATAGGTATACATCACCCATTCTGAGTAGCCAAAAATATGGTACAGAAAAACAACTATAACTTTATTAATACAATTGTCGTGCAAAATACGAAAACACATACTGTGAGTTTAAATACAAATATTGTCTTCAAGACAATATCAACACCCAAATAAAGTCCTCATTACAATTATTGATGCGCTATTTTACAAAATAGTGAGGACTACTAAAATAGCTATCTTTAATCATCACTCCATACCCCGGCTAGTCCCTACTAAATTCTCACCTCCTGAGAAGAAAAATGGAACAAAAAGGAAAAGGGTGAGCTCAACTAGCCCAGTAAAGAGCATTATGACTAAGATAATATACAACAAATTATCCTTAGTCTTCAACAGGGAAAAATCTGATAGAATACAATAGACAACAAGTTTTAGATCCATAACTGCAGTGGAAACAACAATTCATTATAAGAGTTAAGTAGAGAATGAAATCTACTATCATCTATGAATTTAAAAGTCCATCATCAATATTTTATCCTCAGAATATTAATCAATATACATCTTTGCATTCACGGACAAAGATATTCATTCAGATCACCAATGGTCATGTTCATCTCAACACTGCTCATCTTTGCACCACGCCAAAGATATTCATCAGTAATCATTCATCTTTGCACTACTATAGCCAAAGATATTCATCAAGTACCACCATTAAGGACCCGAGGATGATGAAAACATTTTAGAGAACTAATCTAAGTAAGATGTAAGGACAAATATTAGGGATTCAGTATTTTGCTTATCCAAATTAAATAATACTCCATAATAACCAAGTGTGAGGTAGAATTCAAAAATAAAGATCAAAACATGGATACAATCAAAGATAGTAACCATAAAAGACATCTATGATAAAAAGAGAAAATTTCATTTGAATAAAGTACATAGATGTCAGATTCGTGAATAAAGGTCGATACGTGAATAGTAACCTCTGACACAAAAAAGTTCCAAATTTGATTAAAAAAAATTCAAACCAATATTTCAAGATAATGATATTCAAGAAAATAATATCATTTAAGAAAAAATAACATCCTTACCTCAAAGAATCAAGATTTTAATGAAAGGCTCAAGTGATGTCGAATGAAACCTGTAATCAACAAAGAACTCTCAAAGTATCTAAATACTCACAAAATATGCTCGATAATATAGTAGAGAGAGAGAGAGAAAGCTTATGTTTGTGGTGTGATTTTCAATTCTAGCTTAGCCTCTATTTATAGAAAATATTAGCATATCAAGCGTGCACTTCGACCGCTGCCACCGATGGATTTACTTCGCTACTATTGCCACCCACCACATTTGAAATAAAATTCAAGACATTTCTTCACCAACCACAAGTGGGGCCCACTCAATTCTAGAATTTTCCACCAAAATCATTTATAAACCTAATTTTCAATCAACCACCTCTTAAAATTCATAACAAATCATACGTTCATTTTTAACGGTTCAAAATTTGTGGACATATACTTAACTTATATATTTATAACATATCCAAAAATCACAACGATCCAACAGTCAGAATAAAAATTATAACTCATGCAATATATCGTAAAAATACTGATTTGATTTTTTAATACCTCCATTCCGACAAAAATAATTATAAAACACCTCAACATTAATTCCTTCAATTATAACCACATAAAATAAATGCATTATTTATATCCGCATCAAATAAATATTTTCTTATCATATAAATCAATAATTAATTATTCACAAATAATATTATGTAATCACAATTATGACAACCAGTTGCTCCTCAGAGAGGGGGCTTTCCAATAAGGATTTCTCTCATCATGCGCGCAATTAGTGACCAAACCTCTCCTTAGACAAAACTTTCTAGACATTGCCAATATCAATTATCTAATAATATTATTCAAATAATATGAATTATCGATCCGATAATGGGAAATATCAGGCGTTGATAATTATGAAACAATAATAATATAAAATATCAACGCAACAATTATTGAATCAATAAAATAAAATATTGAAAAATTAATTATCAGTAATAATTATCGAAGTAAGTGCCTTCACGTAAGAATCAATAATTCAAAAAATACCGTAATAATCATCAAAAGCTACCGCGGCAACCACCAGTATTTCTATATTTTAACCACCGTATTCCAACAAAGGTTAATTCATTGAATAACTACGCCGTTATTTATAAAAACTTAAACTTGTCATTTTCTTCATCCGATCGTTATTCTCATTTTTGAGGCCCATTTAATGGTCGCATCACCTGTGCATTTAATATTCCGACAACAAGAATATTCCACCACCAAACTAATATTCCCGACATAAATAATGAATATTTTATAACCACTTGCTTATTTTGTAAAATTTGTACATTCCACCCATAACCAAAGTATTATATCAAATTAACTCCTTATTATTTCAAGATAATAAATAGAGAAAATGTAATTTTTTATTCATAATAAGATGGGGTCTTACAACTTTAACCCCGGAGAAAACCCCAATGGACAACCACATCAACACTAGAGACAACCCCGGGAGGGCAAAGATGTAATGTTGAGAACACAACCTACAACAATAATCGGACGACTAATGATAGGCTCACAAAGAACAACTGCAATAATCCCAATTGTAAACTATAAAAGATGATCCATGGACTACCATTAGATACTTAAAGATGTTATTCGGTCATGTAACCCATCTTCTCGTGATTCATAAATGTAAGCTCGATGTCATCACAGAGCTCTCGCAAAAAGTTTTTAGGAATGGTATGACATATCACCCAGCATTTCTTAGATTGTAAGATACAGACATTTCAGCAGACAATGCAACGATTGAAGGAATAAACTTCGAGGCAGCAAGACCCACCAGGCTATAAATCAAGCCCCAAGCTCATTTACAGAGGAGATTTTTCAATTTCTAGAAATCCTATAGGGAGAAATATGAGAGCTAGAGAGAGAAAAAGATTATATCTTGCTCCTAAACACCGTAAGTCTCAGTTTTAAACACTTCTATATATATAAATCTTGTTATATCAACTTTCTACTGGTTGAAATCAAGTTTTGGAAGTGAATAGCCATCCTTGTGTGCATCTCGTAAATACGTAAGATCGCCTTTGTTCAACGCTTTAATATGTATCTAAGTGCTATATATATATATATATATATATATATATATATATATATATATATATATATATATATGGGAAATGTGTGGGTAAAATCTAGTTATTTATAATCACGCAAGTGTGCGTGGTCAATAAGTAATAGAGTGATAAGTCGAGTATCGTTCTACGAGAAATTAATAAGAAATTAATATTCATAATTATCAATTTTATATTAACCCAAATTTTATTAAACTAATCCAAATTAAAAGTGCTATTTTATAAAACTCGTAAACTAAAAAAAATATGAACTAATCAACACAACTTAAAAACCTCAATTTCAAACAATTAATGGAGATTTAGGCTTTACAACTTCACTTTAAGTATCATACCAATTATCACACCTTATTCTAATTTAATTTATTATCTCAGTTTATTAATCAAGAACACTCATGTAGAATTAGCCATTTCTCAATGCACTAAATCCATATTAACTTAAATTCACAATTTAGATAGAATTAAGCCAAACACTCTAATTAACTAATTTACTATATCTTTATGTGAATTACAATTAAAAATGATTTAATCCCAAGTTCTTACTAGATTACATTCGATGCTAGGCATATCTCTACCCGAACATAAATTGAGAATCTGTTCAATCACAAAATTCAAGAAAACATGCTATTGTTATTAGGTCTAGAATTATATCTCATCTCTTGAATTTATATAATTCCACATAAAATAGGTGATCAAGCAATTCATAAATTAATTACAAATCACAATAGATAAACTGAATTGATAATTTATTAAACTTAAATCAAGGCATAATAATTGACATTCAACACTAAAGATCCATTGCAAGCCTAAAAAAGTAATTTAGTTCATAACTAATGAATTAAATACTGAAATAATAAAAGAAATCATCCTGATTACACAAATTAAAATTAGAGAAGAATAGTAGTACACCACCCTTCTTGCCTTCAACAACGCAATCTTCGTGAACTCAACTCCTTTTTCTTGTTCCTCCAAATTCTTGCTCTTCTTTTTTATCTTTTACAATTAAAAATTAGCCAACTAACTCCTACTCCATCACTCCAATTCTATTCCATCACAAACTCTTCATATAAGAATTCTAATGGGAGTCAGATTCCCAATTCAATCCAACAAGTATTTGGACATAGAGTCCCAATTAACATGAAATAAACTCCCTAACGCACTTCTAATATAAACATATTACATAAATAAGTTAACTTTCCCATCACAACTCAAATTTCAACACTAATCAAAAACACACTTTTCTCCTCGATCGACCATGGCTACCAGGCCAGCTTTTAGTAATAGACATACCATGGCCATTTATACAAGAATTATTCACACTCTAGTGCTACTCGTGCCACCTTGTTTGTTATCACGGCATACCAAGACTAGTCATGTAATGTCTAAAACGCTTGATTTTACTTCTAATACTAGCATCTTAATGAGCTCACTTATTATCCTATCATAAAAAAAAAAACACATCAAAAGTAACATGAAATATTTTAAACTAACAATATAACAAGCCAATGAATATAAATCGAAGGCTAAAACCTACTCATCAAATTCCCCAAACTTGAAACATTGCTTGTCCTCAAGCAAAATGCAATGCAATGCAACTAACTACTAACAACTACTTAATCTAGTATTAAGACAAAGGTATAGTTTACTCATACGACCTCGTAAAATTAAGTAAACAAGTCAACACTTCATATCGTAATCTAATCAACAATTCCTTATCAATCCTCGAATCTTAAACCGTTATCACTAGTATATTGTGTGTGTGCTCCACATCCATGCTAACTGATACAAATTCAAATTTAATACATAACAAGTCTCTTATAAGGCATCATATAGTGTAAACTCAAAAAATCCAAAAACAAGCTAGATCCAACTAAAATCAAACAATTACCAATATCGATGGTCAACATGGGATACTTATGCTTCATTTTTTTTCTACAGGGGCTTTTTGCTCTTATTTCTGGTTTTATTCATTTTTTTCTTTTGGTTTATATATACATAGCTATGCAATGTCTTATTCCCTTAGGCTTTTCAATGCTACCTTAACGATCTTTCACCAACGACTCCTAGACCATTAAGACCTTAGGCGCTAGGTGTAAAGACAATCCCCCTGCTTACTTTTACTCAAGTAACAAAGGCCACAAACTAGACAAGCACGCCATGATGTTTATTCATACTTTCTTTTTTTCTTTTTACTTTTTTTTTATAGCTTATATAACCCTATATTTTCCCCCAACCTTAGGTTCATGCCTAATTATTCATCTTCATTACCTATTCTCATCATTCTTTCATTTAAACTAGCATTATCCTTCCAAATTCCTTATGTATTAATTCAATTAATCAATGATGAGGTGTTATTAACGTATAACCTTTTTATACTGGTTTCAAACAACCAAAGTTCCAATTTATAACCGAAATTACATCAAAGTTCTCAAATTTGGTAATCAGATTTGTTCACCGAATTCCACTCTCATCATCGCCAAGAATAAACTTTTACTATCTAATAACTGGATTCATGCAATTTAAACTACATGCACATTTTTTTTACACCATGAACACCATGAACGTGAACAATAAAGAAAACTAAACAAACTAACTAACATAAATTTTTAGATCTTTTTTTCACAAATAACCAAGCAGAAACATAATCCCCCCAAAATTAAAGCAAGTAATGTCCTCATTACGACAAAATAAATTTAATGAAAGCATGAGGACTTCCCTGAAAGACGAGTTACTGCTCGTCATCGTCTGAAAGAGGATATGCTGGAAGGACATGAGGAACATGCATGGCCACAAGTTGTGCATTAGAGTGCAGCGAGAAAATGCATCAGCAAGCGTGTTGAATGCATTTGCATTGATCGATGCATTACGCCTGGCGCTGAGCTAGCCACAAAAATGATTTTGAACCACGCAGGTGGTTGCTCTTGCATTGGTTTCACCGCAATCGGGGTGATGGTTGGCAAATCATAATATAGCCTTCTCCTCGTGGATGAGATCTCGCCCTTCTATGCCTTTGTACTTCTCAATTGTAGCATGATCTATTATAGCCACTGGTTGTTGGATAGGTTCAGAGGGGTGCCATTATACCCCAACTTTACAAGACAAATATGTTATTAGAAAATCGCAAAAGACCCCCGTAGTACTTCCCCGTAATAGCCCATCAATGGACTCCTCAATACACGCACCCACATCCACATTTTAAAACACAATAGAATTATTCACCTGGTAATGGTGGTGCACAATCCCATAAAGTAGCCGTGCTCTTTCCTTAGTAACATCATTTTGGTGTCGTGTAGGCATCAAACGGGCACACAAGAATGCATACCATGCTTTACTATACCTACTTAGCGTTGAGTGTGGAAAACTTATATTTTCATCCTTTCCGACGCGGGTAATCCATTGTGTTCCTGGTTTGCACAATCTTACAATTATCTCATCCAAGTCGGGTAAACCATCTTCATATCGTTCGTCATTTAGTGTTTCCTACCCAAAATACTCATTAATAGCATCGGCATGAAAGGACACTGGTTTACCCCGAACCATGACTGCGTGATTGATATGCTCCATTGTATTGGCATAAAATTCTTTCACTATGTTGATCACTACGGGAAGCGGTTGCTCAACTAGCTGAAACCAATTTCGTTCTACAATCATTAGAGCCATATCACCATCCAAGTTAGCATTCGGCTTCAATCCGCTTTCTAAAACTAAAGTCTTCTTATTTATGGATGTTTTAAACCTTGCTTCGGCCCCTTCACTGATAAATTTTGTATGATCATACTGAGCACAAACAGTAGAGGTGGAAGGACGTTGTCTCTTGTGTGAAGACATGGTGTTATCGTGAGGTTTAGGCAAAAAATTTGGTTCAGGACTTTTTCCAAATAGTTCAGGGCGAATGGTTTATTCCCCCAAACATGGTTTCTTGGTACTATCTCTCTAGCCAAAGTGTGAAATAAAGCAATACACTCATTGGGTAAATAATTACCAAGGTTTCCCAACCAAAAACTACCAAACAAAGAGAAAGAGAAGAAGAATGAAACAAGTTTGTGCTTACCTTCAATGGAAACTCTTTTTGTTTACCCCTTTGTAAAGATGCCCTAATTTGAATGATTTTGTGTATGAGAGGAATTAGATTTAGTGATGGAGTGTTTTGGTTGTATTTGTTTTGAATTTTGCTACTTGTGTGGGTAGAGTTCATATAAGAGATGAAGGACCAATGTGTTGGGAGTTCCAGAGGTTATGGATTTAATGGGGAAGAAGTTGGAAAGGAGAAGGAACAAGTGGTATAGTGGGGAGTGGGAGTTATAGGAGTTATGGAATAGTGGAAGAGTTGGAGTCAGAGGAGAAATGAGAGTTTGGGTGGTTATTGCAGTGGGCAAGACAATTAGAACACTTTTAGCACCAAGGTTTTCCGAGAAGGCTAGGCCCGCTGGCCACATGTAGTAGTTCGAGATGTGCGCTCACACTGTGGGAAGCAAGACTTCATCGATATGGTAAGCGCCTGTGCCTCTTGTGTGCTTGATGTGGCGTGCCCCGCGCTGTGGGATCAGATTTCATTAGTGAATTGGCACGCCTGCAGGTCAGTAGGGTCGAGAGGGTATGATGTTCTAGGCTACGCATGCCGCCATATCTATGCTAAGTTAAGCGCGCCTGCGTCAGTAGGAGCAGATTTGTGGACTCATTTTTTCTTTCATTACCGTAAGTATACCATTATGGAGTTATTAATCTTTGAAAACTAAATACTTAAGCTAGACTATGAACTAAAACATAAACAACAAATAAATAAGAAAAGGTTTAGAGCTCAATGTAAGAACCCAACTTTATGAATAAAGAATAATTTTTCTAAATATATATTTTGAATATTATGGTGTGGATTTTATATAATGTTATAGTTTTGGGTAATATTTAAAAATTTTGCAAAGTAAGTAAGTGGTTATATAATATTCAATTGGTCTAGAATATTCGCTTTAATAGGAATATTCATACAACCAAGACAATTATTGGGTGGACCCCACAACCAAGTATTGTCGTAGTAAGAAAACAATAGAATTATCTTTTATATAAATAACTGCATGTATGTTAACGTTAAAATTGTTGAACTACCGGTAGTAAAAGTACAATAATATGCGTGGTCAGATAAGAAAGACACGTTATCGATTATCGATGCTTACGTGAGAAGTCATTCAGCTTATACTCAATTATTGCTACAAGAATTGTTGATCATAACTCTCATATTATTGATTCGATTATTGTCACAAGATCATCCGCATCAGAAACCCCAAATTTTACTTGGATAAAGATTTACTTTTTTCTAATTTTTTAATTAATATTATGGTGTGGATTTGAGATAATGTTATAGTTGTGGGTAATATTTATAAATTTTAAAAAGTATGCAAGTTGTTGTATAATATTCGCTTGATCGGGAAATATTCTTTATGTTGGGGAATACCGCACGACTTTACACAATTATTCGTGGATCCCATAAATGTAATTATCATTTGATCGAGAAAACGATACAAAAATATTATTATGAAAATAATCTAAGGAAGTTTTACCGTTAAAACTATTGAACTACCTCAGAGTAAAAGTACAAAGAATACACGTGGTTGCACAAGAGTAACATCGTATTGATTATCGATGCTTACGTGAGAAGTCACCTAGTTTTGTTCAATTATTGACAAAGAATTGTCGTGCATAATATCTCACGCTATTTGATTCAATTATTTTTGATATTTTATATATTATTAAATCAATAATCGAGATGACAAAGTTATTAATATTATTATTTGCAATATTAACGATGTCTAGATGTTCTCTCAAGGAGAGGTTTGGTCACCTAATCATGCGCCTATCAGGAGAAATCTTTATGGAAAGCTCTCTTTTCCTCGGAACGACCTAGTTGATTAATATTGTGAATTATAATAATGATGTTAAATGTTGTTAAATATATCGAGTTGTCTTTTTATGAAGTCACTAAGTTTATATATATATATATATATATATATCGTGTTTTATTAGTATTATTAATGTTATAAAATGTAAAAGTTTTTTATATAAAATGTAATACTTTTATAAAGTTATTTGTTTTATTAGATAATAATTAGAATATATTATATTTTATTACGTATAGTAAAATCTTTTTATATAAAATAGAATACTTTTATAAAGTTAATTATTTTATTTGATTTTAAATAAAATATATAAATATATATATATATATATATATATATATTATATTTTAGTGTATAGTATCCTTTCTATTTTCCTATAAATAGGATGCTTAGTTAGAATTGAAATCACACCGTAAGTTCGTAGAATTCTTCTTCTATAATCTTGAGCGTATTTCTTTAGAGTTTAAGAAAACTTTGAGCAGATTATAAGATTTCTTCAAGTATATCCTCGCCTCTACCAATTTAATACTCTTCTTTCTATGGTAAAGAGATATTATTTGTTGTATTCAGAAGGGTATTATTTCTTTCGTAATCATGAAGAGAATTTCTGGTATTCCATTCCTTATTATTCTGTTGGAATAACCTGTATATGCGAAGTACCGCATACATGGTGAAATTCTTCTGTTATTCCATTATTTATTATTATGTTGGAATAACCTGTATATACAAAGTACCGCATACATGGTGAAATTCTTCTGTTATTTCATTCTTTATTATTATGTTGGAATAACCTATCTATGCGAAGTACCACATACATGGTGAAATTCTTCTATTATTCCATTCTTTATTATTCTGTCAGAATATCCTGTATATGCTTTTATGTATGACCTGGTTCAATTCTTTATTGTTCTGTTGAGAATAACATGTCTGTGCGGTCTATCGCATGCATGGTGAATTCTTCTGTTATTCCATTATTTATTATTCTGTTGAAATAACCAATATATGTGGATTACCACATGCATGGTGAATTATCCTTTGTATTACATTCCTTATTAAATTGTGGAAGTGATCTGTCTACGTGGATTATCGCATGGCTGGTGAAAATCCATTTGCAGTTTCTTAATTTTTCTGACCCTCAAAAATTTTAGAAAGTTATAATATAAGCATTGGACTGTTGATTATGATGAAAGTCATAATAAAAGGATTGGATTGATGAAAATAATGGTTATATGTAGTATTAGTAAGTGTTTTGATGAGTTATGTTGGTTATTATGCTAAAACATGAAAGTTTCTTAGAAATCACAAAAGAGTTGAAAATCGATTTTTGGTGAAAATGGAATATGAAATTCAATTGACCATATCTCCTATTATATTTCAAATTTTTGAGTGTGGTCAAGTTCTAGAGTTAGATATATAAGTTTTCTAACTTATCCAAGTGGAATCACTCGAAAAGGTGTTATAAATTTTCTGTGGACTGATTTTAGCAAAGGAGACAAAACCGTGAAAGTACCAAAACTCATCGCCTATAAATTTAAAGGACATTTTTGCCACTTAATTTGTGAGAAAAATTCGCCTTTTGGGAAGTGGAAATATATGGTATAAAGTACCTCCTCGTCCAAAAAATGAGCTCATCCCGACTTAAATGAGCAAGGTATGACCATTTCAATATTTAGGTTTTTCTCGATTTAAAAATGCTATAATCGAAGATCTATAACTCCAATTACCATGAAATTTAAACCGAAGCTCACGATAACATGTGGTAAGATCCCGCCAAGATTTGGGAATTTTTGGAGTTAAACTTGAGGTAGCTAATTTTTAAGGAATTAATTAGAAATTAATTTTGAAAATACTTAAGAGAGTTGAAAAATTATAAAAAATAATTGTAGTGTACGAAATATATGTATATATGTTTGGATAAATGATTGAAAAATAACAAGTTGATTTGGTAATTTTTATGAAAATGGTTTAGTTTCAAACATACGAAAGTTAAATATATATGTGAAGTCAAGAATTGGTAAATAGGTTTTAGGGCTTTAAAATCTTATATAAGGTGTATGCAGATTTTGATGAGTGATTTGATCATGGTGATGAAATCTTATGAGTATGTCATTTTGAATGATTAAATGCATTATTTCAGTAAAGTGTAAACAATTAAATTAAATTGTTTATAAGTTTAAGAAGTGATTAAATATTGTTATAATATTAACAATATTAGATTATGAAGTTATTTAAGTGATGAATATTATTTTGATAAATTTAAAGCCTTTAATATTTATCCTTGTTTTCGCTTGATTAATGTTTATATTATTGTCATCATCCACATGCTTATATTGTGATGAAAGTCATCTTCGCTTACGCAAGTAGATGGACTTGGTTTGATTATGATCGTGATTATCTTAAGATAATTACGACCGTAATGTAACTAATGATGTGGTAAAAGTCCTCATTGTCTCCGTAGAGTTCATTGGTGGACAATTGTTGGTATGATTATACTCGTGGATTATTCGTAGATAATCATGACCATTGATGATTACATGAATATCCTCGGTCGTGGTGCATGGATGATGTGGTTTATTTATTAAGTCGAGTCTCAACGATAAAGTTATGGTGTGGATTTGATATAATGTTATATTTGTGGGTAATATTTATAAATTTTGCAAAAAGTACGCAAGTTGTTATATAATATTCGAATATTCTTTTGGGGAATATTCAGACGACGTCACAATCATCGGTGGACCCAACAATGTAATTATCATTTGATCGAGAAAACGACAAAAATATTTTTATGAAAATAACCACGGAAGTTTTACCATTAATATCGTTGAACTACTCTCCAGAATAAAAATATAAAGAATACGCGTGGGTTGCATAAGAATAATACTCAAGATTGATTATCGATGCTTATGTGAGAAGTCACCGCTTTTGTTCAATTATTACTACATGAGAGTCACGACAAGATCTCACGTTATTTGATATTTGATTCAATTATTGTTGATATATTATATATATATATATATATATATATATATAAGTTTTGTTTTATTAGTATTATTAATGTAATAAAACAAAAATTTTTTATATAAAAATGTAATAATTTTATAAAGTTATTCGTTTTAATTAGGCTAATAAGTAAAATCTTTTTATATAAAATAGAATACTTTTTATAAAGTTATCTGTTTTATTAGACAAAAATTAGATTATATTATATTTTATTATAGCATAGTTCAGATAAGGCTCGTGACAAGTGTTTCAGATAGTAAAATCTTTTTAAAAGTTATTCGCTTTTATTAGATTATAAATAGAATATATTATATTTTATTGTAAACCAATCGAGTCGGTCTGCTTAAAGTAAATCGATCCGACCGCTTCATGGATTGGTTATTATTCAAATCCATTCTTCTATAAATAAGCTCATTCCTTCATTATTTCATTTAATTCAATCAAACTCTAGAGAGAGAAACCGTAGAGAGAATTATTCTTCTATAATCTTGAAGTATATTTCTTTAGCGCTTAAGAAAACTTTGAGCGTGAAGTGTAAGTTTCTTCAAGTATATCCCCGCCTCTACCGTTTGAAAGTACTCTTCTTTATAAGGTAAGGGTATTATTTTTTCATATTCACGAAGAGAACTTTCGTTATTCCATTCTTTATTATTCTCATTGAATAACCTCGTATACACGCCGCTCACCCTATACTGAATTTCTCTCGTTGTTATTCTTTATTATTTCTTTATTATTCATTTGAATAACCTCGTTATACGCCATGGCTTGAATACCCTATACTTGGTGATTTCTATTATTATTCCATTCTTTATTATTCGCTGAATAACTCGTCTTGAATATCAAGGCTATTTTACGCCGAACCCGGTTCCATTTTTATTATTTTCGCTTGAATATCCTATATGCTGCTTTTTTTTACGGACCGATTCCGTTATTTATTATTCATTGAATAACTCGTTTACGCAGAAGTACCGCATGCACGGTGATTTCGTTGTTATTCCATTCTTTATTATTCTCATTGAATATCCTCCGCTTGGCATGACACGCCTAATTCGTTTTTTCCATTATTTATTATCTCGTTGAATAACTCCGTCATGCCAAGGCCGCATGCATGGTGATTTCTTTTGTTATTCCATTCTTTATTATACTAGCTTGGTTAAAGTTTTTTGATTTCTATACTCCATGAAATTAGTGGAATATCCTCGATATTTGCGCTTCATCCAAAGATCTTTTCATGGAAATATTCTTCCGAGCATTCTTGAATTTTACTCACAAAGAAGTATCACGTCGACAATTTGACGTTATTAGTTCCTCGGATAATTTAATTTTGAACTTGTTTTATTGAATTTTATATCATTGTCATCATCCTCATGTTTATATTTGTCGAAAGTCATCTCGTGGCCTCAGAGTGTATGGGATGGACTTGGTATGATTACGATCGTGGATTATTTGTGATAATCACGACCGTAATGTTACAAATGATGTGGAAAAGTCCTCATCGCCCGTAGTGTATCATGGACGCTTTTGTATGATGGCTATGGATTCTCTCTGTACCAAGGGAGCAAAGATGAATTGTTTTATGGCATGATCGTGATCATTGATGAATACACTAATATCCTCGCCCAGTAGTGTATGGATAATTTGTGGTCGTGATACTAATGAATATCCTCGTCAGAGTGTGGATGGATGATGTGGATTATTTATTGTCGAGTCTCGCCGATAAAAGTGATGAAAAACCTTTTAAATCATAAAAGATAGTAGATTTTATTCTCTACTGACTCTTTTAATGGATCGCTTGTTCACCGCAGCTTAAACTTGATGTCTGTTATATTTTATCGCTTAACATTGTCAAGACTAATGATAATTTATTCTCGCATTATCTTAGTCATAATATTTTTATCGGGCTAGTTGAGCTCACCTTTCCTTCACCTGTTCTTCAGAAATGAGAACGTAGCTTGGACTAGTCTGGGGAACTGGAGTGATGGTCCAGATGATAATATTAGTAGTCCCTCACTATTCGTTAAATAAAGGTGACAATAAATGTAATGAGGACTTATTTCGAGAGTGGATATTGTCTAGTAAGACAATATTTGTATTAAAAACTCACAACTTTCTTGTCAGATATTAAAGATTGTATTTTGTATTAGATTTTGTACCATGTATTTGGCGACTCAAATGGGTGATGTATACCTATTTTGGGGGCGCCACAGCTTGGTATCAAAGCTTAGGATACGATCCCCGGCCGAGATGTGAGACAAGAACTAGAGGGGAGAGATGGGGAATTCCTTCGCTAGTATGACCTACCTAAGTTTATTTGATATTTAATTGGCTCACGTGTAGTATAGGATAATATGTGATATGTTAATTAACCCTTGTTTTGTGGCAAAGATTTGAAAATGGCATCCGAGAATGTTGAGAACATCAATGGAGCACAAGAGACCGCTGAGTCTCCACATATCAATAATCGTGATAATGTGCATCGTGAAGCGCTATAATCCTCCGTAAATAACAACACCGATCAAACGATGAACGACATCAGACGCTTTTAGAGCTTTTAGAATTCATGCAACACCAAAGTAGAGAGACTTCTGCTCATAATATAGGTGGAAATAATGTCAACCCACCTGCTGGTCACCGCTAAGCAATTCAAGGAGCCGACCACCGTGAGTTTTTGGGAAAGCCGTAACCACTTAAGGCAGAGACGTGGTTAAAGCAGATCACCAAGATATTTGATGTCTTGGGATGCTCGAGGAGCAAAAGGTTCCATTCGCCACCTTTATGTTATGTGGAAGAGGCAGACATCGTGGGAATCATAAAACGCACTCAAACCGACGACTCAAGATGTCTTGGGAGAAGTTCCAAGAGTCGTTTCAACGACAAGTACTTTCCCGAAAGTATTCATCACACGAAGGAGGTGGAGTTTATCAAGTTGGAGCAAAACAATACGACCGTGTCGCAAGACGTAGGCAAGTTTGCCGAGTTGTCCCGACCAGATCCTCATTTGGTCGATAATGAGGAGAGAATGACGCTAATGTTTCTAAGAGGTTCAAACCCGAGATACGCCAATATCTTATCTCTCATAAACCGTGTTTATATTCAGATGTTGTTAATAGGCTCGCTTATCGAGAGCCGATAACGAGTCAACCCAACCAAAAGAGACAACCAACAAAATGATAATAATCAAAGGATAACAATCATCAAACAATGACAATAAGCATGGAGGGAATCAACATGCCAGAAATGGTAACCACTTCTATGGTAATCATGGCCAAAATAATAAGAATGGACATTTCAAGAAGAGAAGGTTCAACAATGATGGAAAGACGCTTCAAGACCAAAGACCCGCTTCAAAGGAAGAAGAACGACCACCGGTCAGAGATGTTTAAAAATGCGACAGAGGGACACATCCATTCAAAATCATACGCAATAATCCAAAGCGTGTTTTAATTACTGAAGAGAAGGTCACCTAGCTTGATTTTGTCATGATGGTGAAGTCAAGTCCACCGGGATAGTGATGCCAAAGGATGTCCTGCATAAGCCAAAGCCAGAGTTTAAGAGAGAGCATTTTTTTTTCGTGACGAGGAACCCGAATAAAATTATCACTTGTATGTTAGTCATAAACTCTCATAAGTCTATACCGTGTTAGATACCGGTTTCTACTCACTCTTTTATTTCACCTAGTTGTGTTCAATGTTTGAATTTAACTCGAGAAGTTAGACTTTGATATATCCGCTTAAACTCATTGGGAGAAACCCTTTACCTCCACTATTTATAAATCTTGTTTCAAATCAACACTTTCACGCTAATCGTCGATCTTATCTCTTTGAAAATACTTGCCTTTTGATGTGATTTTTGGAATCGATCGTTAACTACTCATCATGCTTTTTTAAGAAGGTTGTTAGCTTTCATATTTCTAACCAACCTCGTTATGCGTAATTCAAAGTAAACCAAACCACTAAAGTCAATCATCATTATATCGCCACAAGTAAAGAGCCCGATCCTTTCGTTGTCGATTTCCTTGTGTGGAATGCACCGCCGCATTTTCAGAGGGGACATCGTGAATGAAGATGGCAAGTCGATAGTATCAATGTGACGTACTATCCAAGTCTTGGATGAGGGTCAGCTTTTGAATGATATTTCTATCGTTAATAAATTTCGACGATTCATGAAGACTTTCTAGCCTACCCTCAGAGCGTGAAATCGAATTTTGTATCGAATTCTCAGATAAAACCCCATTTCTAAAACCTCAAATATTTCTTCAACTAAAACGAACGTAATACGCGCCAAAGACGTTGACTCGAGTCGTTGAAGATTACGATCATATCATTCAATACCATCGTGGAAAAACGAACGGTAGCCGACGCTGTTGAGTAGAAGATCGATGCTATTAAAAGTACGTAATATACGAACCCACGGAAGATAACTAATATACGATTAGAATCGACTTTAATCGATAAAGTTAAAGCCGCCAAGCTAAATACATACATACTCGTGAAAAAAAAAGAAGGTTCAAGAAGAAGTTAAGGTTCAAGAATCGACGAAGAGAGGAAATCTCAACCCTCGATTTAATCGCCCATTTGAAATCCTCGATCAAGTAGGAATCGGCTTATAGACTCGCTTTTACCGCCAAGTATGTCGCGTGTTCATAACATTTTTTCACGATCGATGTTACGTAAATATGTGGACTAATTCAACCACATTATTGATTTAGAACCCGGACGAGATAAGGATAATTTAACGTATGAAGACGTACAAATTTAAAAACTCGAATGTATTCAACACTCAAAGGTTATACTCAAGAGTTAGAATCTGATTTAAGTGTCCTCATCCTGTTTCTAAGATATACTGTGTATGTACGTAAATTTTTGAGGGCAAAATTTCATAAGAGGGAGATTGTAAAAAATCAAATTTTATTTAATAAAGATTTAAATTTTCAAATTTTTTTTTTGAATATTATGTGTGGATTTGATATAATGTTATAGTTGTGGGTAATATTTATAAATTTTGCAAAGTATGCAAGTTGTTATATAATATTCGATTGGTCTGGGAATATTCTTTCGTTTTTGTGGAATATTCGTGACGACAAGACAATCATTGGTGGACCCCACAAATAAAATTATTATCTGGATCGAGAAAACGACATAAAAATATTTTTATGAAAATAACTACGTGAAGTTTTACCATTAAAATCGCTGAACTACCTAAGAAAATATAAAGAATACGCTGGTGGTCGCATAAGAATTACATACCAGATTGATTATCGATGCTTATGTGAGAAGTCACCGCTTTTGTTCAATTATCACAAAGAGTCACGATAAGATCTCACGCTATTCGATTCAATTATTGTTGATATATATATATATATATATATAAGTTTTGTTTTATTAGTATTATTAATGTAATAAAATGTAAAACTTTTTTATATAAAATGTAATACTTTTATAAAGTTATTCGCTTTATTAGGCTAATAGTAAAATCTTTTTATATAAAATGTAATACTTTTATAAAGTTATCTATTTTATTGTATAATAATTAGATTATATTATATTTTATTATGCATATATTTTCAGATATAGTTCAGATAAGGTTTTTATATAGTAAAATCTTTTAAAAGTTATTCATTTTATTAGATTATAAAATAATATATTATATTTTATTATAAACCAACTGGACTGACCGCTGCTTAAAGTAAATCGATCTCGACCGCTCATGGATTGGTTATTATTCAACCCATTCTTCTATAAATAAGCTCATTCCTTCATTATTTCACTTAATTCACTAAAACTGTAGAGAGAAACTATAGAGAGAATTATTCTTCTATAATCTTGAGCGATTTCTTTAGCATTTAAGAAAGCTTTGAGCGTAGTGCAAGTTTCTTCAAGTATATCCTCGCCTCTACCGCTTCGGAGTACTCTTTCTTTATAAGGTAAGGGGTATTATTTTTTTCATATTCATGAAGAGAACTTCGTTATTCCATTCATTTTATTATTCTCGTTGGAATAACTCAGATACGCTACCATATTCACCCTATACTTGGTGATTTTCTTCATATTCCATTCTTTATTATTTTATTGAATAACCTATATATACGCACTTTACTGGCTCACTTTATATTTGGTGATTTCTTTTTATTCCATTCGTTATTATTATTATTATTGGAATAACCGTAGGTAGACGCTTTACGCCGATTTCGTTGTTATTCCATTTTATTATTTCGTTGAATATCCTCGTTCGCAATGAATTTACGCCGACCGTTCCGTTATTTATTATTTCGTTTGAATAACCTATCTCATGCGAAGTACCGCATGCATGGTGATTTCGTTGTTATTCCATTCTTTATTATTCGTTGAATATCCCTATTTGAATATGACATTACGCCGACCGGTTTCGTTATTTATTATTCGTTGAATAACCTCGCTCTATGCTAAGTACCGCATGCATGGTGATTTCTTTTGTTATTCCATTCTTTATTATACTCAGCTAAGTTAAAGTTTTGACTTCTATACTCCATGAAATTAGTGGAATATCCTCGATATTTGCGCTTCATCCAAAGATCTTTTCATGGAAATATTCTTTCGAGCATTCTTGAATTTTACTCTACAAAGAAGTATCATGTCGACAATTTGGACGTTATTAGTTCCGGATAATTTAATTTTGAACTTGTTTTATCAATTTTATATCATTGTCATCATCCTCATGTTTATATTTTGTTGAAAGTCATCTGTGGGCTCAGAGTAGTGTATGGATGGACTTGGTATGATTACGACTGTGGATTATTCTAAGATAATCATGACCGTAATGTTACAAATGATGTGGAAAAGTCCTCATGTGGTAAGTGCATTGATGGACGCTTTTGGTATGATTATGGGTTATGGATTCTCTTCTACCAAAGGAGCAAAGATGAATTGTTTTACGGTATGATCATCAGACCATCGATGAATACACGAATATCTTTGGCCCGAAAGTATGGATAATTTGTGGTCGTGATACTAATGAATATCCTCGGTCAGAAAAGGTGGATGATTTGATGATGGATTATTTATTGTCGAGTCCCACGATAAAAGTGATGAAAACCTTTTAAATCATAAAAGATAGTAGATTTTATTCTCTACTTGACTCTTTTAATGGATCGCTTGTTCACGCAGCTTAAACTTGATGTCTATTGTATTTTATCGCTTAATATTCATTAAGACTAATGATAATTTATTCGCATTATCTTAGTCATAATATTTCATCGGGCTAGTTGAGCTCACCCTTTCCTTCACCGTTTCTTCAGAAATGAGAACTTATTCGGACTAGCTAGAAGGAATATTTGGAGTGACTCATGCCTTTCTCAGATGATAAGATTAGTAGTCCTCACTATTCTCGTTAAATAAGGTGACAATAAATGTAATGAGGACTTATTTCGAGAGTGGATATTGTCTAAGACAATATTTGTATTAAAACTCATAATTTACTTTCATTATCTTAGATATTAAAGATTGTATTTCAGATTCTTTAGGAAATGTCTTATTAAAACCTCATTTATGTTTTATCGTATTTTACAACGACATGTCAGATTATTGTTGTATTTGTATTTTTTTGTACCATGTATTCATGCACTCAAGATGTGTGATGTATACCTATTTTGGGGAGTCACAATTGGTATCAAAGCTTTAGGATATAGTCCCGGCCGAGATGTGAGATAAGAACTAGAGGAGAGAGACGGGAATTCCTTCGCTTAGTATGACCTACCTAAGTTTATTTGGTATTTAATCTGGTAATCGAGTATAGGATAATATGTGATATGCCGCTTAACCCTTGTTTTGTGACAAGTTGTTAAATTTGGCGATGTTATCTCTATCAGATCCCATTTTGTCGATAATGAGGAGCGAATGACGCGAATTTTTCTAAGAGGTTTGAAACCCGATATACGCCAATACCTCATTTCTCACAAATTTTATTTATATTCGATGTTGTGAATAGGGCTCATTATCGAGCTCGATAATGAGTCAAGACAACCAAAAGGCAACGACCAACAACACGATAATAATCTCACCGGCAAGGCAACGCACCATCGCAAACAACGATAACCATCACGGAGGAAATTATCATGCGAAGAATGGTAACCAATTTATATGGTAATCATGGCCAAGATAATAGAAGTGGAAAATTTAAGAAGAGAAGATTTAACGATGATGGGAAGACGTCTGGCAGCAAAGAAGTAACAAATTCTAGGGGAGGAGAAACGACCGCCAATTGAGATGCTTATAGATGCGAAGAGGAGAGACACATAAGTCCAAACTGCTCAAGGGCCTTCCAAGGTATGTTTTAGTTGTGGAAAAGATGGTCACATAGCCTGACATTTTTCCTATAAATAAATCAAGTCTAGTCGACTTGTGGCACCAAAGGCGATATCTTTGACAAAACAAAGTTCATGGTTTCTGGTGAAGAGCTTTTTCGTGACTTCAAAAGCGTTAGTAACCCAAATGAAGTTAGCACGTTAGTTAATTATAAATTCAATTCAAGTCTATACCTTATTAGATACCTGCCTCTACCCATTCTTTATCTCTCTTTCTTGTGCTCAACATTTAAATTCGACCGAGGAGAAATTAGACTTTGACTTATCGGTTGAAACTCTATTGGGAGAAACCTTCATTTCATGTGCTATCCAAGTTCGATGAGAGTCATGCTTTGAATAATATTTCTATTGTTAATAAATTTCCGGACGATTTTCAAGACTTTCGCCTACTCCTTAACGTGAAATCGAATTTTGTATTGACCCCAAGACAAAACCCATTTCTATAACCTCAAATATTTCTTCAACTAAAACGAACGATAATGTGCCAAAGACGCTGGGCATGAGTTGTTCAAGATTACGATCATATCACTCAATATCATCGTGGAAGAGCGTAACGTAGTCGACACGCCGAGTAGAAGATCGTATGCTGATTATGAAAAGCGATGTTGTTAACACAAAAACCCATTTCAGATAACTTATAAAGGATGAAGATAGAGTTAAAGACTCTAAAGACCCACGTGGTGATATCAAATATGAGTAGAATCGACTTTTAATCGATAAAGTTAAAGCCGCCAAACTACACACACCTAGATCTCGATGAATGTGAAGAAGAAGGTTCAAGAGGCGCTATCTCAACCCTCGATTTTATCGCCCATTGAAATACTTGATCGAGTAGAAACCGGCCTCATAGACTCATTTTACCGCTAAATATATCGCATGGTTCATAACATTTATCACGCAATGAGTTATGTAAATATGTGGACAACCCTAACCACATTATCAATTAGAACTTGACGAGATAAATATAAGATTTAACGATGAGGAGATACGTTTAAAATCTTGAATAAGAAGGATCGTATTCAAAACTCAAAGGTTATACCTCAAGAGTTAGAATTTAAAATGAAGTCAAGGTATCCTCACCTCTTCAAAGATACCAAGTAACGTATACGTAAATTTCGAGGCAAAATTTCACAAGGAGGGAGATCAGAAACCCCAAATTTTACCAATAAAGATTTAATTTCCTCTAAATATTTTTTTAATATTATGGTGGATTTGAGATAATGTTATATGTATGGGTAATATTTGTAAATTTTGAAAAGTACGTAAGTTGTTGTATAATATTCGCTTGGCTCGAAATATTCTTTTGTCTGGGAATATCTCGTTGATTACTTACATAAATCATCGCTTATCGTGGACCTACAATGTAATTCATCATTTGATTGAGAAAACGAAAAAATATTTTTTGAAAATAATGGCGGGAAGTTTTACTGTTAAAATGCTGAACTACCAAGAGTAAAGTACATGAATACGCTGTGGTCAGATATAGTTGCATTACCAGCATCGATTATCGATGCTTAAGCCATGAGAAGTCACCTCGCTTTGTTCAATTATTGCTTCAAGTATTATCGTATAATATCTCACTGCTATTTGATTCAATTATTGTCGATATTTTACATATTATTAAATCAAGTTTTGAGACTTATTAAAATTATTAATATTATTATTCGTAATATTAACGCATGTTCAGAAGTTCACCAAGGAGAGGTTCGGGTCACCTAATCATTACCAATAGAGAGAAACTTATTCGAAAGCCCCCTTCTTTCGTGAACGAATTCATTAATTAATATTGTGAATTATAATAATTATGATAAATGTTAAATATATTGAGGTGTTTTTTACTTAAGTCATTTAAGTTTTATATATATATATATTATATATATATATGTATTTTGAATTATTAGTATTATTAATGTAATAAAATAGAAAATCTTTTTTATAAAAATATAATACTTTTATAAAGTTATTTATTTTATTGTATACAATAATTAGAATATATTATATTTCATTATGATAGTAAAATCTTTTTATATAAAAATGTAATACTTTTATAAAGTTAATTGTTTTATTAGATTTTAAATAAAATATATATATACATATATATATATTATCGTGATAAGATCCTTTCTATTTTCCTATAAACAGGATGCTAGTTGTAGAATCGGGAAATTAAACCGTAAGTTCGTGAGAATTCTTCTTCTATAATCTCGAAAGTTTATTTCTTTAGAGTTTAAGTTTTTTGTTTATCAGAAGTTTTCTTCAAGTATATCCTCATTTCTACCAAATTTAATACTCTTCTTTAAGCGTAAGAGATATTATTTATCAGTGATCATAATGGGTATTATTTCTTTCGTATTAATGAAGAAAACTTCATTTTTTCATTCCTTATTATTCGTTGGAATAACTCAGATAATAAGCACCGTACATATATGGTGAAATTCTTCAGTTATTCCATTCTTTATTATTACGTTGAATAACCTCAGAGTATGTAAGCAACTACTATACACGGTGAAATTCTTCCGTTATTCCATTTTTATTATTATGTTGAATAACTCGTTTCATGCCAAGTACCACATACATGGTGAAATTCTTCTATTATTCCATTCTTTATTATTATGTTGAATAACTCAGAGCATGCCAAGCACCATACATGGTGAAATTCTTCATATTCCATTCATTATTATTACGTCTGAATAACCTGCCTATGGCACCACATACATGGTGAAATTCTTCTATTATTCCATTCTTTGTTATTCTCGTCTAAATATCTTGTTTCAGACATTTACGTACGACCTGTTCCATTCTTTATTATATTCTGCTGAAAATAACCTGCTCTGTAAGTGATCTATCGTGATTACGCAGAATTCTTCCGGTTATTCCATTCTTTATTACTCGCTGGAATAACTCAGATATATGGGGACATTACCATACGCATGGTGAATGATCCTTTCAGACACATTCTTCTTAAATTGTGGAAATGATCTGCTTCACGTGGATTACCGTCAAGCATGAAAAATTCATCGCGAAGCCAGAATTTTTCCACCTCAAAAAATTTCGGAAAGTTATAATATAAGCATCGGACCGCCGATTATGATGAAACTCATAAAAAAGTATTGGACTGATGAAAATCATGGGTATATGTGAGTATTAGTAAGTGTTATGCGAGGAGTTATAAATTGGTTATTATGCGTAAAACATGAAAGTTTCTTAGAAAAACACAAAGAGTTAAAAATCGATTTGTGGGTGAAAATGGAACATGAAATCTAATCGACCACATCTCCTTTTATTTTGAATTTCTAATGTGGTCAAGTTCTGTAGAGACGATCTACGAAGTTTTCTAACTCATCCAAGTGGAATCACTAGAAAAGGTGTCAATAGATTTTCGGTGGACTGATTTAGCAAAAGGATTAAAAACCCGCAGTACCAAAAAGAATTCAACTATAAATTTAAAAGGACATTTTCGGCCACTAAATTTATGAGAAAATTCTACTTTTTCACATGGAATTATACGATATAAAATTTCTGCCCAAAAATGAACTCTCATTTCACTTAAATGACTGGGTTATGAACATTTCAATATTTAGGTTTTTTTCCGACTTAAAAATACTATAACCGAGTTCTATAACTTCGATTACTATGAAATTTAAAACTCGGAAGCTCACGATAACATGTGTAAGATCCTCGCAAATGATTTGGGAATTTCTCGAGTTAAACTTGAGGTAGCTAATTTCTTAAGGAATTAATTAGAAAATTGATTTTGAATAATACCTCAAGAGTTTGAAAATTATAAAAAATACTTGTTAGGTATGAAATATATGTTTATGTGTTCGACAAAGATAGAAAAACAATAAGTCGACGGTAATTTTTCCAAAATGGTTTAGTTTCAAACATACGAAATAAATATGTTATGTGAAGTCAAGAATTGGTAAATAGGATTTAGGCTTGAAAATCCTATATAAGGTGTATGCAAAATCTCATGAGTATTTACATTTTCGAACAGATTAAACGCATTATTTCGTAAAATGTAAACAATTAAATTAAATTATTTATGTTTAAGAAGTGATTAAAATATTGTTATAATATTAACAATATTAGATTACGAGTTATTTCAGTGATGGATAATATTCGGACAAATTTAAAGTCTTTAATATTTTCATCCATGTTTCGCTTGATTAACGTTTATATTATTTTCATCATCCCCTCATGCTTATATTGTGATGAAAGTCATCTTCGCTTATGCGTAGATGGGACTTAGTATGATTAAGCGACCAACAAGATTATTCCTAAGATAATTACGCATCAGAATGTAAATCTAATGATGTGGGTAAAATTCTCATCGGGTTCGTACTTCACCGGGTGAATAGTCGATGGTAATGATTACGACTGTGAATTATTCAGATAATCATAACCATGGATGATTACATTAATATCCTCGCCGCCGCGTGGATGATATTTATTTATTGTCGAAGTCTCGCCGATAAAGTTTATGAAAATCTTTTTAAATCAGTAAGATAATAGATTTTATGCTCTACTGCACTCTTCTAATGGATCGGGTTATTCCACTTCTATATTAAACTCGATGTCTATCAGATATTTATCGCTTAATATTCATAAATAACAATGGCAATTTCTATTCTGACTATCTTAGTCATAATTGATTTCTTACTTCAAAGCTAGTCGAAGTTAATTCCCCTCTTCTTCATCGCTCTCTTGGGAAAGTCGAGAATATAGCTCGGGACGTAGTCATGAACTAGAGCGACGGCCTGCATGATAAGATTATATCTCCTCACTATTTGTTAAAT